>JAWWEE010000037.1:1177620-1284433 GCA_035221455.1 Xenops minutus | reverse complement strand
CCCAGGTTGCTCCAAGTCCCATCCAACCTGGCCTTGGACACTTCCAGGGATGGGGCAGCCACAGCTTCTCTGGGCAATCTGTGCCAGGGTCTCACCACCCTCACAGGGAAGAATTCCCTCCTAATATCCCATCTAACCCTGCCCTCTGGCAGTGGGAAGCCATTCCCCCTTGTCCTGTCACTCCAGGTACTTGTAAATAGTCTCTCTCTGACTTGTAGGCTCCTTCAGGGTAATCCCAACTCCCTCCTCAAGAGATCCATAAATACACCAATGATGTAGAGTGGCTGAGCCTGGAAATTGATTTTGCCTTTGTCCTATCAGAAAAAACATCTTTCTCTCTGCCATCTGTTCCTACAAGAGCAGGAGAATTCTTTTCAACTTCCTATGCAGTGTTAGAGGAATAACACCTCCAAAACGTGTGTGCATACCTGGTACAGTTTGTCTTGTTAACTTCAGTCCATGCTGTCCAATAATCCTGAGTTTATGTATTTCCATTCTGCAGAGTATCAGTCGCAGAGGTGTCGCCCTGCTTGTGATTCCTGACACTTTAACTGTGTGGGAAGTGCTCTACAGCTGTTGAGAAATCATGGAATTGTCCTGACAGTATCAGTCTCCCACCAGTGCATGTGTGATTGGTGCTTGGTTCCTCGATTCAATGACTATGCATATTTTGTTAATGTTCCTTCACCTTCAGTAGGAGCAAATTTTTGCTCAGCTCACATTAAACAAGTCAGCTGTCCTTCTGTTCAGTGTCTCATGCATAAGCATGATTGTGCTGAGAATAATATTCCTATAGTAGCCTAGAACAGCAGAAGCACATTCATCTGTAAAATAATTAGCATTGTTTGTAAATATCCTTGGAAGTGATACCATAATTGTATTAAAGAAATGTTTAGTTTTTTATTGCTGTGCATTGAAAATTGAAATTACTTCAGTGTGTCTGCAAAGGAAGAAAATGTAGCTCATGATGGCATCCAGTAAAACACAGAGTAACCTCAGTACCCAACGTGTGTGGAGTTTGGGGCCAGCTCTTGTACCTGGGACAACATTTATTCTCTTCCCAGTGCTGATGGGGCTTGGGGGGAACAGAACATCCAGTTCCAGCTTGAGCTGAACAGGTGGTTTATTTGTGGTGCTTGAGAAAGCATTTTAAGTGGAAGCTGCAAGTCCTTGCCCAGGCAGTCGTGACCAGCTCATCAATAAATGTTCCAGCTCAGGAACCCTCGTGCCTGTGCAAAAGGGGAGGGAGCTCTGCAGAGCCACATGTCAGTGCTCTTAGAAAAAGTCAGGGAACATTTCCTTGATAATGGCTGAAGTGTTTTAAGTCTGGCTGACCCAAAGGTTCAGCATGATAACAGATTAATTCCTGGTGGTTACTTTTGGAACTCTTGAATTTCCCTAGACTGAGGCTTAAGGCTTTGCTATGAAGCTCTAGCACACCTCACATTAATATTGCAGCATTAATGTTTATTTCCCTTATCTTCCAACCTGTAGATACTCACCATTGCCAATTTATTTAACCTGGTTTCACACTGCTGGGAGAATGGAGTTTTACAGCCCACAATGTCAGCTTTGTATGGCCATGGAGATCCTTTAGCACAAAGCTTTCACTTCTCACCTGACCCATTCACAACAGTACAGAGGAATTGTGATTTCATTTTTGTTTAAACCCTCAGTGCATTTTTAACCAGCACAGGCTGCAATAGCAGAGCCCACCTCAGACAGCAACACTTAACCCCTGGTGCTGCTCTGAGGGGGTTTTGGCCTAAGTTTTGCAGGATACTTTGAACAAGTGAACAGCTGAAGGTTGTCCTCAACTGCTTCACCATTTGGTGGTGAACACTGGCTGTTCATGGTGCCTCATCTCCAGAGGGAGAACAACATTCCAGCAGAGACAGGATTCCTGATGCACTGCTGCTTTTTCAAGGATCATGGTATTTGCTGTTGCAGCTGAGAATTAATAGCCAGAGATGGTGTTCTGTGTCCAAAGCTCATGTGTCACTGTCCCTGATGAGTAGCTTCTGATAGCATTTAAGATTTGCTTCTCACACTGATAACAAGAGTTTATCCCTCCTCCCCTGGGATGAAGAAATCCAGACTAATCCAGGTTCCATGGATAAGCAGAACAGCTCTGGTCTGTACAGTGTCTCAGTGCCTTGGTGCTGGATGCCATTCTTGGAACTAAAGTGGAAGTTTGGGGTCATGAGGACTCTGTCTTGTGCTTCCAAATTACACCCCCAGCTCTGGAATTGGTGCCAGGGGGCCTCAATTCAGCTCTGGCTCAGGGGCTTCATCAAACAGTCACCCTTTCCTTTGGTGTCTTTCCTCACCCTACTAATCCTACAGTGTATTTCTGGAGAGGAAATGCTATGGTTGCTCATGCATACACACACAATAAACATCTCCCTGCTTTTCTTAAACTTCCCAGGATTCTCACTGGCTAATGCATCATCAGTGATCGTGGGCAACACCACCACTTATCCCGTCCTCATTAAGGGTTTCTTGACATAAAGAACTGAATGCAAACAGCCCCAGTTAAAGACCAACAGATCACACTTGTGTTATGCCCTAAGCCAACCTCTACAGGAGCCTTGTTTGTCCAACTTCAGTTTCTCCCATACAGAGCCCTTCCTTGGTGACTTTCCCCTTGGGGAGCAGGATAGCCTTGCAGGGACACCTGCTGGAGGCTCAGGTGCCACCCACAGCTCTGGTGGTGGAGAAAGGGGGAGGAAGAGCCATTCCTGCTCCTCAGAGCCACGGAGCAGGTTGGGATTAATGGCTGAGGCTGGTGCCATCACCTGAGCAGCATCCAAAGCCCAGGGAAAGGTAAGAGCAGGGAAATCAGGAGTTACAGAGATAGGTCCAGGGCATCAGTTGTCCTTCCACCCCTGAAGGAGCTGGTGTCTGGAGCAGGTGGCACAGAAGTTTGTGGAACATTTGGACAAACTCAATGCTGAACTAGGTAATTAACAGCATAACATATAGGGATGGCACAACCTCCAAGCAGCCCTCCCTGCAAAGTGTCTCTGGGAAGCAGAGTGATGGAAGATGTCCATTCCAGAGCCAGACAAGCTGTACAATAAGTAACATCTGATCCCTGCTGTGTTCTTACCACCTCCTCTTTACCTTGTTTTTCTCATTGCTCAACATTTGTTTTGCCAGAATAAGATGCTAATAAAATCAAGCCCAGTTACCAAATTGGTTTTCAAGTGTTGCATTCCAATTATAAAAGCCTAATTCCTCCTTCCACCCACTGAACCTTTTTGGCATTAACAGGCTTTACTATGCAAAGTCATGCAGGGGCTGTTTCGTTTACAGTAATTAAATGAATGTCAATTGTTTTAGTTGTTTCTGAGGGAGAGTTCTACATGAGTATTAGCATGTTCTGCTAACCCTTACGTTCTGCACTTCAGGCCTGCTGCAAACCCTTGGGGGTTGACCATTGACCTGAGACTCCATACCCAGACATGCCAAGTGCATCTCAATGAGACAGAGCTCTTTTTCTCAGTTTCTATGGAACCAGCGGAGCGGAACTAATATAGAGCCCGCATATAGATGAAAGAATGAAGAGGAAAAAGGGCTTTACAGCTAAATTAATTAAGCAGATGTACCTGTCTAATTAAAGATGCACTGTCCCTTTTGTACCCCAGCCGCAGTACAAACAGTATTTAAATACACTCTCTACCCATTTCATCTATCAAAATATTTAGTAGGAATGCTCAGATGAAGGTGATATTAGCAAGATGAGCTTCCCATGTATTATTAATAGAAGGGCTCCCAATTATGCATGAATTCTACAGCATATCTTGATAGCAATGGCATAAAAACCAGCTGCCCAAGCAGTTACCAAACAGCACATTTGTAACAGGTAGGACTGTGACAAATCCCTTGCCCAGCTGTACACGAGGATTTGTGGCTGAGCCTGGTGCTCTGGGAGCAGCCCTGGCCTCAGCCTGGCACCAGGAGCTGGAATTTCTCCCTGCAAGAGGCACCAAGGACTCACCTTGCTTGGCTTTCTTAGATTTCAAAGACACTTATTCTGAGATTTTTAAGATTTCCAGCCCTCAAGGCTGGAAAGTCCAACTCCTATTCACCAACCCCACTAAATGTATTGAATATTCTGACTTGAAACCCTCCCAAAATAACACAATATTCCCATAGCCACCCAGATAACCAGAGTCCTCCCACCTGAAGTTACTCTACAGGAGCAAGAAGGAAATTTGGCACGTGCATCTCTCAGTTCTCCCATAGACTCACACACCATCCATGACAGCAACAAAGACCCAAAACTATTTATTTCACACAAGGGAGAAACAGGGAGCCATAACAGAGGCATCAGAGACAGTTCCCCTCTGAGCCACAGCACGAATCACTCCGCTTTCCCACCAGCATTCCCGATGTGCATTGCCACAGCCAGAGCCTGAGACAGAGTGCTGTGCCTTTCACCAGAGATTTCCCAGTTAGGAAAGACTTACCTGACTTACTAGAGGACAACAATGCTGGGCACCAACGTGGGCAGGCACAGCTCAGTCAGGACAGCCATGGGCTGGGAGCTGTGCTCCCCCAGGAGAACACAATTAGTGACTCACCTGCTCCTGCAGCTCGTTATGTCCCTGACTGGGTTCTGAAACCAGTTTCCTGGGGCTCCAGAGATCTTTTCCACCTGTTCTGAGTCTTCCTGCCCAGCAGAACAGGGTGACAGGGATGGCTGGTGCATCGGCAGAGGGTTTTATCAGCATTTTTAAAGCCATCTGAGTTGGCAAGAGAGTAAAAACCTCTTCACCTTGACCTCAAACACCGTGTTGTCTTTGAGGGAAGTTCACTGCAGAGCTGGGAGCTTTGATTTCTCTTTGCCTGGGACAGAGCAGTGCCTGTGTGGTTTCAGTGGAGAGCACTGGCTGAATTAAGACACAAACACATCTAACAGCTTTAATACTCCAAATTGGCTTCGTGGGTATTGCATAGTTGAGACAGAACTACTGCTCAGAAAGAGAAAAAGATATTGGAATTAAACAGGACTTCCCTCGCCACAGTGTCTCATACTTTGCATCACAAAACAAAAGCCAAAAATGTTCCTCTGAAGCCCAATTTCTTACTCTCTGTACTTCACTCAGCCTTAGTAAGCTCCAAATTTAACTCAGCTTGGCTGACTTCCTCTTCCCTCGTGATAACCTGCCACTTCAGCGACCAGACTGCAAATATTACGGGGAAAAATTGGAAATCAGCTCTTCCAGAAATCACCCTTTTTAATTATAAATGTCTAAATGTTTTATATGGAAGGGGCTTAATGATACAGCTTTCTATGAACTCAAAGACAACGTAAGGGTCTTGGTCAGCATTGACATAAAAGGCATCTTCATAAAAGTCCTCCAGGTACTTGACATTCCTGTAATAGGTTTCCAGGCGCTTCTCAATGTTTTCTTCCTGGTCTCTGGGGTTCTGCCTGAGACGGGCCTGGATCTCCGGGGTGGGGGCTGGTCTGAATGTAGTGTGGTATCTGGAGAGGAGAGAGGAATGCCACTGTTTCAGCCCAGGCTGAGGACACAGCAGCCATTTCCTGATATTCCACGGTTTTGCCCATCACAGTTCCTTGGCTGGGGTTTGAAACAAAGGCTTCACCAGGACACAGGGTTCTCATCCCCAGAGTCCTGCCAGCTGACACCAAAGGAATTCTGAGGATGTTCCAGCATTGCCAAAGGCTCTCTACAAGGTCCTTTGCAATCAGGTGTTTAAATTCCCTGATAATTCTGACTCTGAGTAAATGTGTCCTCTGCCCTAACACAAAACCAGTTTATTCCTCTTCCTGCACAGCCAGATTCTCTGGAATTTGTGGGAGAGATGCAAAGCCAAGGAGAGAAGCAGTCTGTGTCTCTCCAGTTGGATGTGGACAGAGTTCATTCCACATGGGAGTCATTTAGGGCACAGCTGAAGGCCACCCTCAACCCTGCCCTGCACCCAGTGGGCAGGTTTAACACGATGTCAAGGATTAGACACAGCATCTAAAACAATCCAATTCACAAGGAACTGGGGAGGAATAAACCCCCGAGTTTGGAAGAAGAAAGCGTGTTAACTGGAGCAGATACTGCACAGGCTAATCCTAATGATAAGAAATGCAAAGATGTGTGAATGATTTGCTTCAGCCTGTTCATTTCTGCTGAACAACCACATTGCTCATTACTAAAGCAAAGAGAACAGTTACAGCAAATCAGTGCTGCTGTAACAAGTTAATGCTGCACCTCGAGTGAGATGTCTGAATAATCATCTCTCACTTTGGGACAAATCCAGTATTTATGGCCTTAATCTTTGAGGGCTCAGGATTTGTCTTTGATGCAAGAGGATTCAACCTTTACAAAAGTAAAATAGTGGTTTAAAATTTAAGTGTGGGGAGCCATAAAAACTGTAAATATATGCCAATTCCAGCAGGTATTTGGGAAGATAAATTTGTTCCCTTTTCCCCAAAAAGCAAGGGGGGAGAAGGCAGCACAGCTGAAGGTCCGTGGTGAGACAAGGGGATGTGATGCCAGTGAGATGAACTGAGGACCCGACCTTCCAGTGACTCAGGGACTCCAACGAGTTTGCTCTACTGAGCAGGAAATGTATTAATATCTCCCAGCAGACAGGACCATCACAGGAGCCTGGGGAAGTAAAATGCAGCAAGTTTTCCATTTTCCCCAGCTGGGAAGCCTTCAAAATTCTCATGGGAATGTCTGAAAACCATCTGCATTTAGGCTAGGTTTCAGACATCTTCCCTCAGCATTATTCTACCAACCAATTTAGTTACCATTAAAATGTTAGACCTGAGCTATTTGCTCCTGGAGGTTTCAGGCTGCAGGATTTAAAATGCCCTGCTCTGAGAAGAGCAGCTGCTGCAGAAGGTGGGTTGGTGCTCCAGGAGCTATGAAAGTTTTAACTTTTCTTTTAAGGAATCCCCAAGCAAGAGCACAGTATTCCTGAGTTCCTGAGATTTCTGTGAAGTCTGTCTTGGGCTTTCATCTCACTGGCAGTCTTGAAAAATGTTAAACATGAGGCAGGAGTGCAAACCTTTCCCCACTGACAGGATCCGTCCTCCGCTGGGACAGTCGCTCCATGATGGACTCGTAGGGCAGATTAAAGAAAAATACCCTGTGGAGAACATACAATTAAGTGCATTAACACCCTGAGGGCATCACTTGTGACCTCCAGAGTAGGAGTTAATCCTCACCCAAACCAAGAGCACACTCAAACGTGGCAGTGACAGTGGCACCCAAACCTGCAGCATCACCTACATGGACACAGGCATGGCATGTCTCCTCTGCTGCTTCTCCTCACAGGTTTTGGTCTCCAGGTCAGCAAGGCAGAGGTTCTCTGGCACACCCTGGCAATGCTGGGGGCAGACACCAGTGGGGGAATTCCAGCTGCAGCCCCTCTCAGGGTCCCTCACAGCCTGCTCAGCATCCAGCCCCTACCTCTGAACCTCTCTGGATCCAGCCTCGCCCGCCTCCCCTTGGCACTTTGGTTCATTACAATGGGCCTGTTTATTTTATGTCGTGTTCAAAAGCAGAAAATCCCTGACAAACTGCTGAATTTGAGCAGACATAAGTCCCCTGTCCCCCAGCTATTGGAGACTCAAGCAGATCTGCACCGAGATCACATTCAACAATTAATTAAATAAAAATTAAAAACAAGGCCTCCTTTGAACCTATGACAATAAATTTTTACCAAGAGAACATGACCTGAAGGCTGCAAACACATCTTTCTTTATCATACACCTTCTCCTGCTGCTGCCTTCAAGGCCAGGCTTCCTGTTTTCATTTTTGTCTGCCTCTCACAGGAGATACTGCGTGCTTTAGACATTCACCAAAGGAACATTTTACACTGACTGGGTGGGATCAGACCAGATGAAAGGCTGAGCTTTACCTTGGCATGCACATAGCAGATTATGAGAATCCTTTGTAGGATTTAAAGTTATGAAAATCATCTCTCTTTTCAAATGTTTACAGATAATGACTTCTATTCACACTGTGGTAACAAAATAACAGCCAGGAATAAAACATTGAAGATCTTGGAGATTCCAAAGACAGGAAAAGAACAACAGTTTCAACACTCTTTTATCCCTTACACTCTTAACATTTTGTTTTTCTTTGTTTCTGTTGCCCAACAATGGCACAAAAACGTGATTGTCAGAACAGGTAACATCTGATGATGTGTCTCAAGATGAATATTCTAGTAGAGAGGAACAACATTTATACAGTCATGATAATTGATACAGCTCCCTATTATATTCTCAAATAAACAAACCCACTAAAGGATTATAACCTGGCATATCAAGAAAGCTTGTCGTAATTCATAGTTGCTAACACAAAAAAGTATTATGGTATTTGAAACAGAAGAGCCTAAAAAACTCCACTTAAAAAGCTGCCAACAAAATGAACTCTGAAAGCCTTGTCTGAGATTCCCTTCTCCTTTAAACAAGATGCTGCTTATTATCCAGTCTGGTGTCACCATTAAAGAGGAGTGGAGAGAAGATGTGGGAGGGCACAGACATCCCTGCTAATATGGATTTTTTTCCCCCCACATGCACTGTGTACACACTCAGAATACACTGTTCAACAGCACAAACTCCCAATCCAAGGGTCTTTCCAGGGAAAGGTGGGATGCCTTACCCTGCCACTCCACACATCTGCTGTAGATAAGAGAAAACAACACTCCCCAGGGCTGTCAGTTTAAAATCGCTCAGAAGCAGGAAAAAAGATGAAGGGGAAAACCACTGACAGAATTGCAGTCTAGACTTAAAATGCTTCCAATTAGAAAGCTTTATTACCATTTTGAAGGAGACATATACCCCACACAGTCTATTATGCAGCCCCAGGAGGTTTACTCACACGAGTAAAGCCTATTCACATGTGTGCTCTGTGAAGCCTCAGCCTTGGCTTTGTGAGACATCTCCTGCAGCTCTTCCAGGTGTTTCTGGGCAACATTCCACCCCTGTCCCTCTGTCAGGCTCCTGTGACTGATCACACAACAGACCTGACCCTCCAACTGTCCAGGTATCGTATCTGCTGGATTTCTCTTGGAAATCCTCATAAGACAGAGGGCTGCACCCATGACCTTGATCCAGCAGTAACTGGAACAACTCCCTACAAGTACTGGATTCATCTCCAAGCAGAGCTTGGCCCCCTTTCACACACCAACTGTGATTTTTTTCACATAAATGCATCCTCTGTAAAGCTCACTTTAGGAATCAGCCAGGCTTTGTATGTTGTAATGTGTCACAACTTCTATCAAGGGGAAATATGAAACAGATGTCATCAGAAGTGGTAGACAGGGAGGCAAGAAAACACAGCCTCATATCAAAGTGCACTACATTATCCTGCTGGATTAGCATCCAGCACAGCTCCTCTGCCAGGGCTGTTAGTTCAGCTCCAACAGGTGAGTGGTGTCACTCAGCACCAGGTGAGGGGCTCCAGGAATCCTCCCTTCTGTGGCACAGAGTCAGCACCCACCCCTGAGCAACCAAAAATCACCAGCACCCAGTTAGAGACAGGGGCTCTGTGGGGTAGGACTGGGTGGAGCCTCCCAGGTCTCTGAGGACAACACAGAGTGACTCCCACCGAGTGACAACATCACTCTGGGTGCAGGGCTTGGAGCCAAGGGATTCCTAAAACACAGCTCTGTCCCCTCTCCTTTGCTCCACCTCCCAGGAGGGGGATGTGGGAAGAGGTCCAGTCCTTTCAGCTCTCACTGATTGTAAAACCATTAACACAAATATTAAAGGGCAGAATGTGTGTGAGAATCCTGCCTCTTCCTCGCTGTATGGACATCACTTATCTAACCTATTGCAGCTTCCAGATACATCAGAGATTAAATTCCAACAAATTAATAATGTTGGGGACACCTTCACTGTGTACCCAGTCAAATGAGAACCAGTTGCCTTTGGATGACGATGGAATACATTCCAGCTCTAACAGCTGGAATACAACGTTGTTTTCCTACCAGCCATCTGGCATTCCAAAGGGGTATTCCAGCCGCTTCTGGCTTCTGACTGCTCAGACAGCACAAGATCCTGGAGGTCACCAGGGCATCCTGATGATCCCCTTCTCAAAGGGAGAGGGGAGAAGGTAAGAGCAGGGGTGGTAGAAGTGTTATTTCACACCTGATTGTGAGACAGCATTTGTGGGAAAATGTGTCACAACCACACAATAAGCGAAGGAAGGGTTTTTTGACCTACACAACAGCATCCAACTAATCCTGAGCTGCATTTGTTCCAGATGGCAACCAACCTACTTAATCCAAGTTATTAACAACTGGCAGTGCTCTGAGCTGTCCTCAGAAGAATTAATTTGGTGGTGGTTTTCCTGTTTTCTGGGTATAATGTCACTGACTTAAAGTACCTGTAATGGAAAAATTGCTGTAAGATGAGTGCTGTATGCCTGAATCCTGAGATCCCTGTGCTAGGGATAAAGAACACTCCTCCTGCTATGGACAGTCCCTTTCCAGGATGGCTCCACTGCCCTTCCAGCTGCTTTCACATCTCTAGAGAACTAAAGCTCTGCCACAGCCTTCCACCCATTCAGGTCCTGTAATTTAAACAGCTTTATGAGGCTGACCTAGATGGATCCAGATGTTGACTGTTCTAGACCTGAGCTATTTTCTTAGGTCAGATTCTCATCCTTGGCATTTCCCATTACCTGGAATAGCTCTGGGTTGGCATTGGTGGAGTGGAGCCCAAAGCCAAGCCCTTTTCATAAGACTACTGTCTGTGAAATTGGGCCTGTACCATTAAATCCAATTGAATTCATACCTTGGTTTCATTTAAGGATGTGAAGACAACACAACATGATATCTGAAACAGAAACTTGATTCCCTGTCTGGCTTTTAAAGACAGAGATTACTGACCATACCAGGTCCAGACTAAGCCTTGCAATAAAGTTAGGATGCTCGAATTAAAGTAAAAATACAACACCAACCAACACTGGGCCACTTTTAAATGTAGGATTTAAACTTTGGGGTTGAAACTGCAACTTTAAAAATAGTAAGCTATTAATCTTCCCCTTCTTTTCTTGACTCCTATACATCTTCTCTGTCGCAGGCAGGTACCAGCTGCCATATTCCTGTTCTTCACGCTCTGCACTCTGCAAAAAAAGAGGAGGCCCCTGCTGGCCAATTCTTGTTTAAAATTGTGCATAATTGATAGTGGCAAATCTACCCCAGCTGTGTCTAAAATCTCTCCAGGGGCAAGAAAAACACTCTCTGTGACTGTCATTAACTACTAAATTAGCAAGTGCTCCTGGCAGTTTACAACGTGCCACATCAGTCTGCTTTCAAAAAAAAAAAAGGATGTGAAGATGAGATGCCTTGTGTGATCTCAAAGTTACAGCAAACTTTGCTGGCAGAACTTTGAGAGAACCCCAACTCAGTCAGAGCAAAAGAGAACAGGAAAGAGAGAGTGAAAGAAAGAGAGGAAACGGCTCAAAGTCTTTTCCAGGCAGACAAATAGAAAATATCAAATTCAAGGCTAGAAAAATGAGCCTTTCATAAGGCACAGGACTTCTGACTCAATATGGAGATATCAGTAGTGTTACCTGATGCTATGGCACAATTCCCTGTCGAAAATAACTCTCCTGGAGGACTCAGGTCTGGCAATGCAGTGGCTACAACTTTTGTAGTTGAAACACCAAGCTGAGAAAGGGATGTGGCTGTTGAAGGGTTGGGATGCAGCAGTTCCCTAAAAGGCCACTGTGGGTAAAACCCTCCTGTGATCACTGCACAAGCACAAGCTCCTCCCTTTGGTTCACGAAACAGCCAAAGCAGGTGGAGAAGGAACTAACACAGTTCTCACAAATGCATGGAAAACCTTGAGGGGATCACAATAATATGGCAAATCAAGTTAGTGGTCCAAGCTGACAGCTACAGTTAAGTGTGGATTCGAATCCGAGTGTCTAATCCCAGCTAAAACCCAGACCATCTTGTCTTTATTGACTTTCCAGCCAGAGATATTGATTTAGATCAATCAGTTCCCCTAAAGAATGTTCCCTCTCCTGGAGCATAAAGACACCTTGAACCTGAAACCTTGGCTAAGCCTCTTCCCAAGCACTTTGGCTCAGACACAGGATCCTGTTTCCATAATGACATTCTGCATTCCCAAATTCCCTCTTAAAAATTAAAAACTGGTTACATGGATCCCATCAACCTTTTCCCCAGACTTGTTCAGGTTTCTCTCAGCTCTAAACCAGGGGTTTTGCCCATGGGTAACCAGACTACAAAGGCTCTGCTGAGGCTGCACTACTGACTGGACATGAATCTCAGTTTACTCCCTCTCCTAAATACTCCTGCATGTCTCTGCAATGGATAAAATGATCCTTATCTCTTATTTATGGAAGGAGTTGTTGGCAGGTTTTATTTACTGATTTCTCTCAAATACTGGGATATCTTCTAATGAAAGATGCTTGAGTCTACTTTGGGAAGTAATTTCACCCTCTAGGTTTCAGCCATGAGGGAAAATACATTGCATAAACACTAAACACAGGTTAATCAGCACAAGTGTTTTGCTCACTGAGCTCCTGTAATGATTCCTGGGATGACAAGCTATTTCCAGACCCTGGATCTTTTCAAATGGATGCATTTCTGCCGAATAACTACAAAAGGCAGCTGAGTGGGGCACTATTCCCAGGACGTGGCTCCTGGCCAGGGGAGAGAGATGAACAACACCCTCTGTAGCTGCAGATGTTCCTCCCCTTCCCCAGCAGAGCAGAGTAATGACTCTGCTGGATGTTTTCCACCCACCAGTCCCATGTGCTGAGCTCCACCAGCCCAGCCAGCCGAGGTGAGGGGACCCTCCTGTGTCCCACCCCACGAGCCCTGTGTCTCAGCAGCATCCCCCCCAGCTCACAGGGTGGGAACAGGCCCTGGCACCCCGTTTGACAGAACAACGGGCTGGATCTTGAGCTGGGATAAAGCAAAGCAGCTCCACGGGCATCCCATGGATTCCCACCAGCAAGAACCCCAGGCTTTTGGCAGGCAGAGCCCTGGCAAGGGGCTGTGTGAACGTCACACAAGCACAGTGACAGGGACACGGAGACAGAGCAGGTGTTTTCGGAGGAGTGGCTTCACTGCATTTTTAAAGCCCCTCTTGAGAAGGCACTATTAACTCTTCCCACATGCAATAAGTGGCTGGGATGCATTAGCACCTCCATTCCAAACTGCTTTACATTTCTCCCCTCATTTCTATTCTTACTCTCAGCTGTTATTCCAGCATCTCTGCATTCCCCCTGGAGTTCATTCCAGCGGTGCTTTCTGGCTCCCAGGATAAGATGGCAGGCAGCAGTGCTCTGGAGTGCTGGGGCTGGCACCATTCCCACCTTCTGCAGGGTGAATCCAACCCTGGCTGGGACCATCCAAAGCCTCTGCAGCCCCAGAGGCCCCGGGTCAGGAACCTGAATCCCCTTCCCCAAGAGCAGGCGTGTTTGCTCAGATCCCTGCAACCCCGCCCTGCAATAATTAGATGCTGCAAAGCAAATCTGAGCAGAGCAAGAACTCCAGGGTTAAGCACCCACAAACTCATCTCAGAAATGATGCCTTTGCTACCTGTCTGCAGCTTCCCTTTAGCACCTCCTGCTCCTAACAAGGAAACCTCTCCTCTTCTTCCTTATTAAATAAATGGAATCAAATTTATAGCAAATGATACTTAACCCCTACTGCCATCATTTAAACACTAACTTTTGTCATGAGTAAGATATTTGGGATGTAAAAATAAATAAAAGAACTGACACCGAAAAACTGTACGATTTGGGGGCAAGGGGAGGGAATAAAAGAATGGATTATAATGTGTCATTTTATATATGTGTCAAAGGAAACCAATTTCATAATAGGGAATAAAAATTCCCTGTTTAAATACTGTCAAATAAATCCTCAAATGTAATAGGGTTCACTTCTGGGGAAAGGAAAACTAAATCTGATTAAATATTAATGTGGCGTAGTATTAATTAAGAGAGAAAAAAGTCCATCAAGAGAACCCCAATATGTTTACTGTGTCCCCAGGAAGCTGGAAAATTTCACAATCAAGTGTGTAAATGTTCTAAAAAAGGGTCCTGAATATTTTATGAATATTTGTCATAAAACAGAAATAATAACCACTGTGCAGAGCTATTAGAATTAATATTTATGCTGCCCGCCATGAAATATTCATGGGGACAGAGAAAGGGGGGCCCGTAAGACAAGAATTAATTTACATTGGGCTTGGTTTACCCGCTGGCTTGATGTTTAAAGACGGCTTGACAAGGCTCCATATGAATCCGTCAGTCACTTGCAGCGGTAGGAGGGGTGAAGGCAGGGGAGGGGGAGCGGGTCCAGCCTGCTGACAGCTCACAGATTGAGTTTCTGACAGCCCTTAAAAAATCTAAACGGCCCCCCACCTTTTTTTCCTTCTTCCATTGCCCAAGGCGCTCTGTACTGCCACCGTTCATCCGATCTCCCCTTCCATCTGCTGAAATTAAGGAATTAATGAGCGCTATACACTTTACAGCAGGCCCCAGGAATGTTTACTGGTGATTAAATTATAATGCAGCCAAGCTGTATAATTCATGAACCAATTAAAGGAAGTGTTAGTTGATTTGATGGGATGAGGACGTACAAAAAGCATTTAACTAATAGGGAACCGTGGGCTGCCGGTGGCTTTGGCTTTCTCGGATTACGCGGCTAATTGCTCTGCTTTATAGGGCTGTCACAGATAGCCATACATATTTCATTGTTCTCAAATACTTCAATTGTTTGCTTTCGTGTTGCTGCTGTAATATGTAGAAGCCCAGCCAAACTTCAGTGTAGTTAAAGCACTACTCTGCAAAAGCAGGTTGCTCTGGGAGGAGGGAGGGACGAGAGGGGCAGAAGGAGAAGGCTGGCTGACAAAGGAGTAACTTAAAGCCTCCGAGTTAAATGTCACTCAGCAATTACATGATTAAAAGGTGCAACATATGATAGTCTTTTGTTTTACAACTTTTTGGACACTGCTATTCTATGCTGACTTCACCGCAGAGAAAATATTGGTACAGTGAGCTGCTTTTTGCTTCCAGTACTGAGGAGCGAAAGGAGAAGGTGGAGAGGGAAGTATATTTTTAAAAAAATCCAGCAAGGAGGAGCTACATTGCTGTGGTTATCAAGAATAATACATCGTGTTTAAACTTACATGGTTTGATATTCTAAAATACATGAGAGATGAAGGAGGCTGATTTCCCATCTGGGAGAATGCTCAGTGTCTAATGCAGAGAGCTGCTGAGTCGTGCCAGCTACTCATCCCAACAACTTCGGTTTATTACACAAGGAATGGGGGAATTTGCCATTCCTGCTGCTTCACAAAGCACTCCCCCACAGCTGACAGGCCACGGGATTTGATGAAATAGATTCCCTGGATTTGAAGAGGCCTATCAGGCAAGTCACTCCCGTCCTCAATCAAAACAGGCACAGTCCTCCAGCAGTGAAATCCCCAGCCCACACGCAGAAGCACAAGTATTGCTGCAGAAATGAGGTACTATCCAGTAAACATGGGCACTAATTTGTGGTTACACCCTGAAATACGTGGGATATTTACTCTTTCCTAAAAAGCAGAGCAAGCCTAAAGTAGTCCTAGAAAGAAGGAGCTGAACATCCCATTTCCCAGGGTGATGCTGTCCAGGTGGAGAAACGGGTGGGAAAAAACTTGGGCTACTAAAGAAAAAAAATCTCTCATGTAGCTTGACCCTGCTGTTAAAAAGGCAGTATGCAAAAAAACAGTAATTTAAAATATTTTCCTTTATTCAGAACTACCATACATTGATAGTTGGTCCCCAGCTTCTGGGTTAAGTAATGCAAAACTTTGGCTTAGGAAATTAGTTTAACAGGTAGGCTCTGAAATAAAGGATAATGACACCAGTCACACAGCAAGAAAACTTGTCATTAACCCACTGGGAGGTTGAGTAAAATGGAAATTGGATTGGCTGTTCTAGAAAATAGAAAGGTTAAATTGTCTGGGAGATAAAGTTGATCCTAAACTCTCCTAAGTGGGCAGTGCCTCGGCTCTGAAATCTGACGAGGCAGATAATCATCTGCACAGCCCCACACACAGCTGAAAGGCAACATGTGATCTTGGGAGGCTTTGAATTATATCAGTGTTGGATTAAACACATCTGCAATTTGGCAAAAGCCATTAAACACATTTATGACATTTCAGCACCCGGGACAGCGACCAAGAGTGTTTGTGAATAACAACCAAGTGGGTTTGTGCAGACAAAGTGGGCTCAGGCACAGTCCCAGGAACAGAAGAGGCAGCAATGTGGGTCTGACGTGGGGCAAGAGCAGAGGTGAGCCCAGGCTCAGGATTCACTCTGTGCCAGTGATTGCTCACAGGAAACGTCAGAACTTGGCAATGTCAAGGAATCAGAGGCGCTGCAGAAAGCATTTTCTTTGTTTCTTTTGAAGTGCCCTGGATATAATCAATCACACAGAAAAAACTCCTATATTTTGGTTCGATGTGGAAAGGGCTATTTGCATTTCAATATGTTCAACTTATCCTGCCAATAAAAACATGGAATCGTGAAGAAGAGATCAGGCCACTGGAGTGAAAAACAAGAGATGACATCCTGCAGACCTTTCAGATAAAACAACTCCTTGTTTGTAACATTTCTGTTGACATCCCAATATTTCTGAATGATTGGGTTTTCAAATGAGATCAGTCAGCATGCAAATGAGGAAACAGGATCAAGACATCTCCCGTATCTGATTGGATAGAGAAATTATCAAAAGACCCTTTTTTCATATCAAATTTCCATCACAAAAGGTCAAACTTTCAACTCCCATTACTTTTGCTAACTGCATTTCACTGTGCCTGCCAGCTCATTGCTGCTGCTGTTTGCAGAGGGAAAAAAGAGAAGTAACAAACGATTCCATCTTCTCCCACATCTGTCAGACAGGATGGACAAACATTTTCTAATCTTATTCTATTTTTCTCTACAGCCTTCAAAATCCTTGCAGCCAAAACATCCCTTCTAACCTGATTAGCTATTCCTAGGTTGTTTTTATTTTTCTTACAGGTTCTCTTCATATTTTCTACCCTCCACACTGACAGAGCACCAGCTGTGTTGCCAGAATGTTTTGTTCCCCAATTTGGCCATTTAAAATACTTTCTGATGTGTGCTTTCCTAAAATATATTTCATAGTGTTGTCTGGCTGGACTGGTGCCTAAAGACACAAGGAATGGATGTTCCAGAAAAAAACAAAAGACAAAAAGAGAGCATTTCAAGGATTTCCCCTGAAACCCTCACACAGGTGCATCTTTTTTCTTGCAGTTCATCCTGGACACAAACACTGCCTGTCCTTCTGCAGAGTTGGAACACCCGGTCATGGACTGAGACTCCAAGGTTTTGCTCAAAAAAATCACTCAAATTCAGAGGATTTCCACTCCTGTGCCCAAGCAGAGGGGTATCTCAGCACCCTGAGGTGCCACCCACTGCTGTTCAGGCTTAAAGCTGAATTTTGGAGCAGCAGAGGTGGCAAGTGGGGCAAGCACAAGAAAATAAGTTCATTAGTAAAAAATTCAGGACTCAACGTATTTGTTGCCACTGGCTCCATAAAAATTCTCCCTCAACATTATTATCATTGCAACATATAAAACCCATCAGATCAGTACCCTGAGATTTCTATTATTCTGATTTTCTCTGTTGTTCTTATTACTCAACAACTAAATGTTTCACAAAGCCATTTCCTGCAGAAATATTTATGTTCCCAAATGTTTATTGGCCCCTCTATCATGATCAGGCTTTTATGAGCACTCTATACAGAACACTGAATTAAATACATAATTCCTGCTCTATCAGATCTCAATGCTCTGTTTGTCTATTTTACACAGCCAGGCACTGTGGTGAACTACAGAACACCTCAGAGAAAATCTAATTTATATGGTAAAGATATTTCTATCCACACTGACTGTGTGGGCTGGTGATTACAGAAAGCTAATGAGGACGAGGAGGATAGAGGGCTTAAATTCCATTAAAGGCTTTTATTCATTGCACTGCTTTTCGTGAACAACGTTTTTCAGGGGTTTCTACACAACTCTGGGCACTGGACTCACATCCCAGGCTGGGAGGAGGTGGAAGTTGCTCCTGGAGCCCCCAGGAATGCCATGAGGCTGTGCCAGGGCAGGGTTAGGGTGGATCTCAGGGAAAGGTTCTTCCCCAAAGGGTGGTGGGCACTGCCCAGGCTCCCCAGGGCAGGGGGTACAGCCCCAAGGCAGCCAGAGCTCCAGGAGGGTTTGGATGATCCTCTCAGGGACAGGGTGGGATTGTTGGGGTGATTGTGCAGGGCCAGGAGCTGGACTGGATGATCCTTGTGGGTCCCTTCCAGCTCAGGATATCCCATGATAGCAATGATGAATATATTTTATCTGTAGATCTCTACCCTTTCTAAATCTGTTACTACTGAAACACTGATCACTAGGCCACCTAAAGAGATAAAAAGTCATTATCTGAAAGGTTAAAATCTGCAGTCTTCTCTTTTTTCCTGGTCAAAGGTAGCTTGAGGATGAACTGGGCACCCTAATCACTAGGTAAGGTCTGGAGTTCCTAGGATTTAATAATGGGCTCTTCAGTGGAGAGGAAGAAAATATAAAAGATCTGCTGAATGGAAACAATATTTGACATTCAGATACATTCAGACCCGAGGTGTGGGGTTCTAATGATGAGTAACTGTGCAGTAAGTTATTCAGTCTGGGATTGATTGCACAGGCAAGTTTTAAACAGAGTGATTTTTTCCTCTAAAAGATACGCTAGTTCAAACAAGACTCTGTCTAAATCTGTTATGAATTACAATGTGTTTGGAATTAATCAGACAGAATGTGACATCTAACAAAAAAGAAAAAGATGGATTTTTATCCTCAGAACTGTTTTAAATAAAGATTCCTGTTTCTTAAAAGGCCTACCCACTTTGCATAACTGTTTGTAGCCAGAAATAAACTGAAGGCAAGGGCACTCACCTCCACTTGCAGTTTGCACATAGCAGGAAAATGTGGAAAGCTGAATGTTAATGGTTATTTTCTCCCTAACACAACACAGACTCCTGCCTAGTGCCATAATGAAAAACACCTTTTACACAATCAAATCCTCTGCTTCTTCCCAGGGCAAAACTTCCAGGTTACACAACAATTAAAGATTTATGGTTCATGCAACCACCCCAACTCAGTGGCACAGACTTTGAGCACGGGGTAGGAATTAGGCAGATTCAGAAGCACCAAACCCTTGCAGCTCGTTTTTGAAGGGCAGGGAGGAGCCCAGAGCAGGGTTTTGTGTTGCCTTCCAGGAACGAGCTTACAGTGCCATTACCATAAATCACCCCAGAACATCCACAGTGATATCACATCTTTCATTAAAAAAAATACTGCAGCTTCTTTCAGAAGCACTGCCACTTGCCATTTCTTTGAGGTAATCAGATAGCTGTTAATTAATAAACCTGT
The DNA here is from genome assembly GCA_035221455.1 of Xenops minutus. Classification (NCBI taxonomy): domain Eukaryota; kingdom Metazoa; phylum Chordata; class Aves; order Passeriformes; family Furnariidae; genus Xenops; species Xenops minutus. The sequence continues at coordinate 1,264,983 of JAWWEE010000037.1, read as the reverse complement.
CAGGTGAATCATCCTGCTCCGGTCATCATTATCCATTCTGTAACAGGATCCTGCTATCAGCACTGCTATCCACCCCATAGCTTCCAGCTCAATTAACTTAATGCTATGCAAATGAGAGGCTCTCCTCATCATTAGCTTATAGCCCACAAATGTTAATAACATAATTGGGCCTTCAACAGGGTAATTAGACACGATTTCTTCCATTAGTCTTACAAGGCTAATTATTGTTGATAGGAGAGAGGGGATGAGTCCCAGTGCTGCATGCAAAGAGGGGCATCTGGTTAAAGCAAATATAGACAAAACATCAACAAGGTAAAACAACAGTTGAGAGCTATAGCAGGGTCAGGTAGGGGTGGGGGGAAGGAAGACAGCACGAGGAGAAAGTTAGGAACCAGTGGAGAAATCCTCCACAAGGTAGGAACTGATCCCAAACATTCAGCCCGAATCTGGAGCTCTCCTGTGCTTAGCAGTGAAACAACGTGATGCTTAAAAAATCCAGGGAAGATACCATCAAACTTTGGCAGACAGGACAATTTGGAAGCTGTGCTGCTCAAACTTCCCAGGTTTGAAATGTAAAATATGCAGCCAGGAGACCTTAAGAACTGAATCTGATCCTCGATCTCCCTGGTCATGATGTCCAACCTTCTCTCCTGCCATCACTGGGTTTGGTGTGTTGCACTGCATGACTGTTCTCAGTAACAGCTACTGGCTGTAAGAACGACAGGAAATGGCCTCAAGTTGCAACAGAGGAGTTTAGATTGGATGCCAGGATAATTTTCCTCATGGAAAGGGTGCTCAGGCATTGGAACAGGCTGCTCAGGGAAGTGGTGGAGTCACCATCACTGGAAAAGTTCAACAAACGTGTGGATGTGGCACTTGAGGACATGGTTTAGAGGTGAACACGGTGCTGGGCTGATGGTTGGACTTGATGGTCTTAAAGGTCTTTTCCAACCTTAAGGATCCTGGGATTCTAATTACAGAATTGGAATACACTGAATTCTTTCACAATCACAAAGCAAAATGCATTTCAGCAATTTATCCATGGAAAGTTTAATAAAAACCTGGATTCATTATTTCTTTATTTCCTTTCTTTTTACTTTCACTTCTGGGCACATCCATGGCCAACATGAATCCTCTGACTTCACTGCAGGTATACGAGAGGAACTCTTCCTCTATACTTGGCCTGAAAAGCAGCTTAAATTATGTTCCCAGGAGCAGCAGCACTTACTAGAAGGTTAAATGAAATAATTTTTCTTTTAACCTACTGTACCCTGAGCTCTGGTCAGTTCTAGGGAAAGAACAGACTGTCCTGTGAATTGGTCACTCAGTGTGCATCAGTGGGATATTAATCAGCATTTATATCACACAATATTTTTTTAAGAATTACTTTTACCATGCACAAAGCATGACAGTGTCTTAGTGAGCTCAGAAATACAGCATGTGTTAGAAAAGGATAAATTTAAAAGCCTCTGTGGGACAGATAAAAGCCTGCCACAAAATGTATATAAAGCCTTTTAAAGGATAGCATTCCATAACAGGGAATTTTGTAACCATAATGAATTCAGGGGCAGAAAATATGCTTCTTGCACAGCACAAAAACTCTGGGTCACCACATACACCTGAGCCAAGGGAAGCCAATTTCAGTGATAGTGATTAATACATTTATGTGACTGCAGGTGATCCAAGGCAAAAGAATTAGATCCAGTGCATCTGTCAGACATAAGGGATCATTCCTACATCTTTCCTGCAGAATAAGCTATGACAGTATTCAGTTCTGCTCTCTTAAATTGCCCTGCACTTCCTAAATTTACTTATTAGAAAATTCTCAGCAAATATCTTGTTCCAAGGCAAACAGCAGTAAATCCACTGATGCTTTAATGAAGATTACACTTTCTAATCCTCATGGTAATGACAAACTAGTCTCCACTCAATATGCAATATTACTTGTCAGTTTTAATCACCCAAGCTGTATTGTATTTGCCACAGACTGATGCACTTGTCTCCCCAGATCTTCAGCCTGGAGAATCCAAGCAAAATCAGAGTAACGCCTGTTCTGGTGTTGATTTCCAGGATGGGCCAATTTTGCCAGCCACACCAGCTCTGAGCAAAGTCTTACTCTGGGATTAGTCTCAGATCCAAAGAGATCATGAAACCAGCACAGCTGGCACAATCCTGTCCAAGTTTTCACTCCAGAAATCCTGGATCCTAGTAATTATGGAGTTCATAAACTGAGTTTTAACTGCACAGGAGAAAGGGTGGCCTCACTACATTTACCAGAAGAATGTTCAGCCAAATTTTGCTACCACACTACTGAGGTAAATAGTGAAGGATTGACACAATGGGAGATGCTGCACAACACTGGCTAGCCCTCCCTCCCTCTCGTGCTTCTTCAGACACTAAACCTCTTCATCCACAATTCTCACATGTGCAAAACTCTCAGCTGTTTTATCTGTATGTGTCCTCTTACCCAATGCAAAATAAATGCATTGGTAAATTAAATTAAAATGCTGCAGCACCTTTATATTTAAAGTTTCCCTCCCTCATTTATTTTTCAGAAGTTTTTCTGGTTCCAGTCAGATCTTCAAACCAGCATCTTCCTTACAAAAAGCTCCTAAATGCTTTAAAATCAGACTGGCACGTATGTGGTTCTTCTTTGTGTGTGAACTACTGAGTTAATTAAGGTGAAATGCTGCAAATGACTGCTTTAGACCATGAAGAAATAATCAGAATGGAAAAAGCACATCATATTTTACCCTGAGAGACCAATCAGTGTTACATTCCACGAAATGCACTGATGGTGCATGACTGTGCAGCCACAGCTTTTTCTCACAGACCCATCTTAGCAAAAATTGTTAGTTAAAAGTGACTCCATAGCAAAGAGCTTTGGAGAGGAGCTGCAGGAGGATCCCTCAGGGTCAGGGCACCTGGAGCATTGCTGGATCCCAGCCCTGAGTCAGGCACAGAGAGTGAGATGAAAGGAGGGCAAAGTGGGAAATCCCAGGGCACCCAGGACTGAGTGCACTGAGCTCTGAGGATGCTCTTTGGTGCCCCAAATATGTGAAAAGAAACTCAAGCAAAGAGAGGGTGGAGGGCAAAAACACGGGTTAGATGCCTTGGCTACTGTTTAAATGAAAACACTTTCCTTTCCATGACTGTTTCATTTCATTCCCTAAACAAAAGTCATATCTTGGGTGAATGCCCTGAATGACCCCTGATGATTTGTAGAGATTAAAAGTTGTCATTGTGAACTAGGATTTTAAAAGTCTGGTTCTACTTCCAGGTATTTCTCAGATCTCCTTTCAAAACAAGATGGAAGCCTAAGAGTTCCCAACACTGACCACAGGACCCTTCTCAGCTCAACCTCCTGAGTAATATGGGAAAGGTTTAATGCAAATGTGAGAACTTGGCTACAAGGTTCAGGAAAAATCTTCATCATCTTCTAGAAACCTGAGACAATCTCAAATAATAAGAGTCCACATTAAACAGATTTTGTCTGTAGGGGCACAAGCCAGTCCTTTGCTCAGAAGGGACAGAGCAGGAAGGGCACAGGACTTGACCCTCCCCATTTGACTGATCTGTTCCCATGTGGACAAAGCAGGGACATTGCTGGTTTGGTTTATCTTGTCTAAAACTTGCTATCAGTGCCAAAGACACAAAAAGTAGCCCAGACTCCACTGCTTTTACAGAGTTTTTCCTCTCCAGTTCAGTACCGAGTTCAAAAAGGCAGCCTTGATACTGGTGGCAACTTCCAAGAAAAACTGTTCCAGCATAAGGGCAATCAGGATAGAAAGTCTTCAGGTTTCCTAATGTTTGTTATTTGTTAGAGATAGTTACTGCAAAAAAAAAAATCTCCCTTCTTTAAGCAGCAAAAAAATGAAAGGGTTGTGCATGCAGTTTTGGGTCCTTAAAAATAACAACGAAACCAAAAAATATTTACTTAGAAGTAGAAGCTTTTCTTCTTTCTCTTCCTGGAGACTTGGGAAGCTTGCTGAGATCAGAGATCTCCTTAATTGCTGCATCCAGGATTTCACCAAACAAACCCCAGCCATCAAAAGGAGCTTGTATGAGGTGAGGTAACTTCTAAAAATAATCCCTGCCTCCCACAACTGAAGCCAAATATACCTCCTATTCTTGTTGGAGCAGAATCAGCTCGTGACAGCAAATGCATCCTCCTCCAGCAAGCCCATAGAAGGGTTTGAAAACTGCATTTGATGTTTTGCTATTGCTGGCTCAAGATGCATATTAATGCCCTTCCCCAGGAGAGAAAGGCTCTTATGGCACCAATATAGGTCAGGCAGAATGTGCAGCAGAAATGACATAATCTTTTCATTGTAATCATGCAATTTTCTATCTATTGGATTATTTAAGAGCAGCAGCTTCTATTCACATGAGTGTTATGTTATGGGGGAAGAGAGAGAACAATCTAGTGAGGAGGAGGAGAAGGAGAGCAGAGACTGAGGATTCCCCACCAATGGCTAAACCTCAGAAATGTGCATAAGGAGCTACTTCCCTTGTTTTTGTGGGGGCAAAACCCTGTGTATGGGATGTTTTGCACTATATGCAGCCCCTTGGGGTGCTGAGCAGAGCCCCCTGGCAGAGCCTGGCACACCTCTGTGTGCACAGCTGGCACAGGGAAGGGAAGTTCCCTGATATTTTCCCCCTTATGTTGTGCTCATGCCTCTTGTGAGAGAGGCAGATCAGGAAACGTCGCTTGCATCAAGAGATAACACAATGACTGAATTACCTGGGAGAGGCTGCAGGGGTAGGAGCTGTGCATTAAACTGATGCCACTCACTGGGTGAAGCAGAAGAGTCATTTGTCAGGCCAGGTGAAAAGAAGATTTGCTGATTTTGCCCAATAAACACACTGGGATTTTATTTGGGGGAAAGAGACTTGTTATTTTTATTTCTTGTCCAGGGCTGTGGGTGTGCTGTCTGCACGGATGAGAGGGGTGGGGAAGACAAATAAGAACCCATTAGCTAAAACACACCTTTCAAAAATAAGCCCTTATTTCCTAAGCATCCCACTGACCTCACAAAGGTCCTCCTTTAGCCCCACAGCATTTTCACCAAAAGTCTGTTGGATGGAGGAGAAAGAGCCTGGCTGAGGTGGGAGAATGATGTGCAGATGGATAATAAAAGGAAGCCCTTTAGGATTAGTGAAGACACCAGGCACTAAAGCAGCACCCACAGAATGGGCTGAGACACAATAAGAATGATAGAAACAGAGAATTGTTCTGCCTATTATTTTTAGTACTTTATCAGTTAAGCCAAATCCTACATAGGTCACTTGGACTTTTCCTACTCTCTCTCTCTCTCCATGGTGAAGACCAATTTTATTTTACTGATTTAGTACCTTGATCACCACTACATCTTTTTTTTAAACCCTGAAAACAAGGAGAAAATAAGACATAAAGATAACATTTTTTCTTTGCTACTCATCAGATTTTTGTATGCCATCAATTAAAACCACATCTATTATAAATACACAATATCCATCATTTAAATTAGGCCAAAGTTTTAAAAATGCTCTGTAAGATTTTTCCATGTCAGAATAATTCAATCACTATTATGTTTCCTTGATGCAACTATTTTGGGATTTAGCTTGTTCCTTGATAGGAATTTAATTAAGTCATTTACATGCAATTTCCAAATATGTAGCTGTTACAAAAGGCAGCAAAGAAATGAAAAGGCAAAAAGAAACCTGAAGAGAGGCAATCTTGAACAAAAATATTTCTGATATAAAAATGAATCTGAGGAATACATATTCAGTGATAAGTATTCCAGTGCATGTCTGGTAAACTCCCAGATAATGGCAGCATGGTGGGGTCACTGGGGTTCTATTAGCTCAATTAATGAGGAGTAAGATAAGGCTAACACCAGCTCTTCAAACGGCTCAAAAATAGAGCTGATAGTAATGGAGTTATTAACCTTCACCAGCCATTGAATTTTGCTGCTGATTCAAACTCCATTTCCTAGTTCAGGCCTCCATTAATAGGCTGTTTATTATCCCTAATCCACATTGGGATCAGCTGCAGAAATATGAAAGCCCCATGTAAAGACCAACTAGTTAAAAAGACAAAAAATATTATTTTTTTTTTCCAGTCTGATTTTTCCCTTTTCAACATATTCAGAGGTTCTACCTTGGAAATTAGGAACTTCATTATCCTAAACTGTTTGAATACAGATTCTTAATAACGTGATAAAAAGGAAGTTTTAAATATATTATGGAAAGAGATTACATAATTGGGGATACAGCCACATCACTAAATAAAGCACTGCTGGAAAACTCACACCGGAGAAGCTGTTGCTGTTTATTTTCTCTACTGGGAAAGAAGCAACTTTAATATTGGAAAAATGGGTATTTGAAATATATTATACATGCATTGTTAGGTCAGTGCTCTTGTTCATCCCTCCCCTGCTCAGCTTTGTCCATCCATTTGTATCATTTGTAGACACTGCTGTAATATAATGAATCAATACTGAAATGTAAAACAACCCACCCTGGATTCAGCTCACATGGACAAAACCAAAGGCAATAATGGAACACAGGACTTGGCAATGCCACTGGCATGGATGGGAGGGCTTGAGAACCCCAAGGCAAACCTGGCTCCAGTTTCACCCACAGAAATCTGGAGTTAAAGGGTCTTTGGGCTCCTTGTTGAGTTTTTACTCACTCAACTGAGATTTTTGACACTTTGGGAATTTTCAGTGTATTTTCAATCAAAGAGACACTGTTTGGTTACCACAGTCTGCACAGAGATGTTCTCCCAAAATCTATCACAATAAACATCTGAGAGAAAATCAGCAATTATGAGTGATGAAGTGAAGATCAAAATAGAAATGTTTATGCTGGTGTATGAAACTCCCTCAACTGGAATGCAGGTCTGGTTGTCCCATCCCAGCACAGAAACAGCCGGAATGACCAGTGAAGGAAGAGAACAGGGAGACAGGATGATCAGAAGGGTGAAATGACATCTAGGAAAAGAAAGGATAAACAGACCAAGGTTCTTTGGGAAACAGACAACTGAAAGGCAACAAGAGGCTTCTAAAATCAGGAGTGTTGAGAGATGTGACCAGGGAATGCCTGTAACTGTCTCTCAGTGGCAGAAACGAACCTGGGACAAACACTGTGAAGTATTTTCAGATGCCACCCAGTGAAATGTGGCTGGATGTGGTGGCCAGAAGAACAGTGTTGAAGGAGAGACTATAAAGTCAAGGCAAATGGGGGATCAGACAGTTCCTGGCTCAGGAATCCTTGCACTGCCCTCTGCCTTAGGCAGGGGATGACCAGACACTCACAGCAGATGACACTGTTGCTGCTGAATCTTATTTCAACTGGAAGTTTGGGAGAGAGCAGAAAGGATAAGAAGTCTTTTGGTGAATATTAAATAGAGTCTTCAGTATATTAGAACCACCCATGGCTATATGATACATTTCCTGTTGTTGCTCAAGCAACAAAAACCCCTAAAATACCTATTTACAGTCATTTGGGTGAGGAACTGAAGTCAGCCCTTTGAGTTAGTCCAGAGCTCCAGATGCCAACCCCTAATTGTGTGTGGGTTCCCACTTTCCATAGGCACTAAATGGCTCATGGTGTCTTTTACTCCAGAGCTGAGAGGCCACTAACAGGTTCAGCTCCTGCTCTGCCCTAAGGGCTGCCACACTTCCATGGCACTGGGATCCTGCCCACTTAGGCACGAGCAACTCACAGGGAGCAGCTCAAACCCCGTGCCTCACTTTTCCAGGGGAAATTGAATTATTTTCCTTTTTGTTCCAGGGCAGTTCTTTGGATGCAGTAGCTGATGCTGTATGAGTTTTTTTTTTATTATTACATTTTAACAAACTTTATAGCCCATTTTGTTTGTTTTCAAATAACTTTATTTTCCTTCTTTTCTACCATCAATTACTAGGTTTGTTTTTCTTTCCATAAGATGGAGGAGTCAGGAGACTGATCCTGCTCAATGCTGTATAATTTAGTATTATGTATAGTAGCTTTATGAGGTGGGAGTCAGATAAAACATAGTATTTGAACACTAACCATTTATTAGCTCTAAGGAATAGATTTGTGACTTGACAAGCAGACAATAACTCTGTGTTCTGATCAGCCAAAGAGGTCTACTCTGAGTTCAAAAACCAGAGTAACATTCTCTTTCACAAATAATTTTGTTTACTGATGTGACTAGATTTTAATAATAAACTTGATATATATGTAAATTTATTTTAATCTAATTTCATCAACAGAGCCCTCCTAAAAATGAGACTTTGTAGATTGTTCCTTGTCTGATTTATAGATTTCTACATCCTATTCCCAGATTGATTTCAAGGCTATAATTCTATCAGGTTTTCCTCCTGATGTCAGAAACACCACCTCTGCAGATAGTGTTTTATAACTAGCATCACAACTGCAACTGAATTACTGCCCTGCTGTCCTAGGCTGCAATATGTCCTTTTGTTTATAATCACCCTCTCTCCCTCATATCCCTGCTACTTCAGCTTCCTGGAAAATATCAGCTCCAAAATCAATCAGGGGGCACCATGTCTATTTTCATCCCTTCCTTCAACCCTGTATGAAACAGTTGGGGCCAAATTCTTCTCTCAGATATGAATGTGCCAAGCTCTTTAAAGCAAAGGGAGCAGAACAAATGGATCAGTGCTGAACTGCCACACATTCCATTTTATAATGAGTTGTTCTTCCTCACTTGATGAGGTCTCAATCCATTAAAGGAGCACACTTGAGTATTCACACTGATCTTGGGGACTCAGACACACATTTAGGGATTCAGGACCTTCCTTCTAAATCTACATAAAGAATAATCCATGAGAAATGTTATTTAACTGAGTCTAGCATAAGTTTCAAGATTATTTCTCCTTTTTTTTCCCATAAAATGGATTCCTGTTTAAGATGCAAATGGTCTTACTTTGAATAAATAAAGCTACTGCTGTTTTCACACACTTTTCCTTTCAAACCTTGATGGATGACTGTCAGCTCCCTCCCTTTGCACTTCCCTCTTCTTCTCCACCTCAACCTCACCCTTTTCCATCTTCTCCTCCACCCTCTCCAGGGAGTCAGGAGGGGATTCAGGGCAGCCACACAGAAGACACAGGAAGAGTAACTTTGCCAGCTTAAACACTGCTGTGGGTAATACACCTTTTCCACTTTTTAGATAGGAACAGCTTCCTGGAAGCATAAAGACTACAAATTTCCAGTGTATGGGCTGAACCAGCGAGCCCTGGGAAGGGAGTGGAGAAGCCTCTCAGCTTTGAGGGGAGCACCAGCACTTCAAACCTCCAACACCTTTGGACCAGCTGTGAAAAGTAACACTGTTTTAATTCCTTGGCACTCATAACAGTTCTCTTTTGATGCTGATGCCTCTCATATTACATTTCTGAACAATTCATTATAGCTGAAATAAAATATAATTCTCATGTTGTTTTTAATTATTTCACAAACCCCTAAAGTCTCATAATGAGCTCCTCGCAATACCAATATATTTCCATGGTATTATTCCAATGCTGAAGGAAGAAGACGTAGATCCCCCCTCCTGCTGCAAATAAAATGCACCTTCTGATATAATCCAAATTTTAATCCGTTTCTTATGATTTGTCTTCAGAGGCAACTCAAACAAATAAGCAGAACAACAAACCTCTTGTCTCTCCCACAGTTTGGCCATCTGGAGCATTTGTAAGGCAAGGGCTCTATTTCCTACTCTCCAGGAGCAAGACCCCTTTCCTAGCTAAAGGAGCAATGAATAAATAAGACGCAATAGCACAGGGAATGGCAGCAAAGATCTGTACCTTCCCATAAACAATGCTGTCATACACGCAATGTTGTGATTGCCGAATTTCCCTCTTACCTGTTTGGGTTAATCTGTGCTTTCTGCAGCTGCTCTGCCTGCTCGATGTCCCTGGGGAAGCCAGAGAGCACCCAGCCATCGGTCAGGCAGTCCAGGGCGCTCAGGCGCTTGGCCAGCAGCTCCATAACCAGGTTGTCAGGGACTGCAAAGGAGGAAAAGGTGACATTTATTTGGTATTCTGAGTCTGCAATTAAGGAGGATGCACCCAACTTCTTGTGGTTAGACTGCCCCAGAAAGCACACAGAGTTATTCCCATTTGTGACTGATGGATTTTGGAGAGAGGACTCACTGTTGGCTTTTGCATATTTCCTGTGCCATGGAGCCCCCAAACTCATAAGGAACTGCAGGACTAAAGCAAACTATTTGGTAAAACCTGATGCCTCCATCATTTGCAACTCTCAGCCACACTGGACTGATGTCACAGTGACGTGTGTGACACGATCATATCAAAATGCAAAAATAATGACTTGTTGTGTAAAAGAAATCCTAAAACAGGAAAGAAGTCTCTGAGCATTCTGTGTCAAAGCCAGCAGGTGATAATGGTTCTGCCACAACAGGCTACACATGCTATTGCTCTAATCTGCCCAAGGGCTTGGAGATTTTATAACTGAAAATAAATTTTCAAAACGTATTTCAACTACTTTTACTGCTGCATTGATGACCCCCTAATTTCAGAGAGAAAAGTTCTTTTTCCTCTATTATTATTTGCCTTTAGGGCAAGAGAGAAAGAAAAAGGTGTGGGTATGTTGTGCTGTTGAGCTTCCAGCAGATCCTGGGAGATTCCCCACTTCCAGAGCCCAGATTGCTTCCATCCTTCATATGGGAAGGAGAAACACTGCAGACTACAAGGAAATTAAGAAGATGCAAGGTGCTGACTGGGATTACAATTACTGTGCAGCTTTTAAAATTCTACTTAATGGGACACAGTGGTAACAAGTATCCTGCATATTTTCATCAAAGTCTTCAGAAAGTAAAATATTTCAATCAAGATATTTAAACTTGAGTAAATTGGAGTGGGGGGGGAAGTGCTTGGGTTTTTTTCATAATTAAATTATTAGGTGACGTGCGTGACTCTACATTTTCTAATGAATGCTGTGGTGTGTTGGGCTCAGTGTCAAATAACCCCAAAGAAGGGACAGCAAAATCACCTCGAGCTGCTTCCCAAGGCAGCAGCCAAAACAATTCCCAGGCAGCAAGGAGAGCCCCTTCCCTTTATCTGTACAGTCTGTCTAACACACCGGTGCCTCTGCTGAAAACAAGCCAGAAAAATTGCTACATAAATCCCCATCATGGCATGTGGATGTTTTGATGCTCACCCTGCCATCACATCTGCATACAAAAATACAACAACAAGTGCTTGTAGGAGAGTGTATGTGTCAGATTTCTAACACTGCACTTCGCTTCAGGACAGGCTGACAGGAATCTGCCTGGATTTTAGCAGAGTGAATTATCAGCAGTGCACATTTATACCCTGGGTACAAGCAGGTTTTAAACTGCAGGAATGGAATCCATCTGCTTCCTGAAATCTAACGCTGCACCTCTATCAAGAAATTCATCATTTCTCCTTTAAATAATCAAATTACTGAGTTTACAGAACTGCACTCAGGATTCAATGTACCAGCAAAAAGGGAGGAAGACCACAGGGAATTAATTAGAAAACAGATTAGTGTATTAATTGAGGATATCCACTTCACATTATAAAAGAACAAGTTAAAGAGAGCAATATTCTCCATCTGCTGAAATGAAAAAAAAAAGGAATGGAATAAACCCAGACACTTGACAAAGAGCAAAATGACAATGCAAAAGCAGGTATTCCATTAAAAATGGGATTCATAAAATTAACTCTACAATAGCACAGCAGCAGGCAGGGATGTTCTTACACAGATGATACTTCTCTATCCAAGAGCTGCAGGCAGGGATGGGAGGGAGAATTTCAGTGCTCTTTGCAGGACAGTTCTTCTTCCCACCCTCCAACTTACAAGTACAAACCCAAGACATCCTGGTAGGAATAAAGGAATAAAGGAATACAAATAAACCCCTCTCCTCTTTCCCAAAAATGTATTGCACACAAAGAGCAGTGGAATTTCCCATGCTCCTGAATTTCTGGCTGCAGCACTGAACTTTCTTGATGCATGTTATTTTATGATAATTCCTATTGGAATCATTGACACGGATTTAGAGAGATGCCAAATTAACAGTATTTTTTTGGGAAACAGATTCAGAGTGCTCCAAACAGTTTCTAAGGAATTGGAATAAAACCTACAAACCCATGAGTAAAACTGCAATAGGGTTCTGCCATCCCTGTGAGATGAACAGGAATCAGGGCAGAGGCTGAAAGCCCCAGGACAGGGACAGGGGTGTGCTGTGCTGAGCTTCCAGCAGATCCCAGGAGATTCCCCACTTCCAGAGCCCACATTGCTTCCATCCTTCCTATGGAAACACTGCAGACTGCAAGAAAATTAAAAGGCAACTGTGATGGGAACCTGGGGGCATCTCCTGGATCTGATCACTTCCCACAGACCTCCTGTGAGCCCTGATGAGCAAAGTCCTCCACTTTGGTCAGTCACTACTTTTGAACAAAACCGAAGCAATCACAAGAGGGGGGGGAAATCAAGATGCAGTGACAATTAATTAATATTTTCTAATGACATGCCAGGTTTGGGGTGTTTTTAGAAGCCCTGGGAATATGTGGTAAGCCTGACACCTCGCTCACTTCAGCTGTGAGTGACTAGGAGACATCAGCAATACCCTTCAGATTGTTTGTTCACTCATGTACATATATACATCACTGAATAATATAGATGCTTACATATTTTCTGTGCCTCCCTCTAAAGCTTGATGGTGAGAAATAAAACATAAACAAGTCAGACAGCGAGCTCTGCTCTCCTCTTGATTAGCAAACATACCTATCACTTCAACACAATGGGGGAACAGAGCTTGTTGGCTGCTCGGTGGCATTACAAAGTACATCAGCTGCCCTTGAACAGCAACAGTCACACTTAAAACAGCTGCATTAAAACTGTAAAACATCTTCCATGGACCAGAGGGAAGGGGGAAAAAAAAAGGAGAAAAAAGGAAGGAAGAAATCAGTATTATTCTTATTTTGTGGTACAGACAGAGTAGGTAATGAAGAACTCTGCAGTACAGTATTTTCACTCATGTGGAACTGTCTCTGGAATGTGAGGCAAATTAATAACCTGTAATTGGAGGGGCACACAGTCTGGGAGGAACTAGCCAGAGGTCTCCTGGCCTTAAGCACATGACCCAGTGGGTATATAGCAAAGTAAAATATAGAGCTTTCCTGATGAGACAGTCAATCCACATGTTTTAAGTAGATTATGAAGCACAAGAGCTTTGAATAATCAATTCCTTTTCAGCATAAGCCTGCATGAGTTTCCAACTCTGCAAGTTGGGGGAATGAGACTCGAGAGAGATTTTACTTTATCATTAGAGAAGTCCAAAGCTAAGTTTCTTGTAAAAATTACAATGTGCTGCTACAAAGAGATATCCAGATCAGGTAATGTGGAAGCACGTCTCTATTAGGGTGAGAAATCATGGTTCAGGAGTAAAATTCACTCCTCAGAGGTAAAGCTGCAGAGACACTCCAGTGATAGCTGAGAGCACCACACACAGCTGTGGGTCACAGTGACCCCACACATGGAATGCAGGGCAGAATGGGACCCCAACCAGCTCCATGTAGAAATGTAACTCATTGATGCATAGATTCCTGCCCAACACCAACCCCACACACCACTTTATGTCCTAGCCTGTCTGATCCCATTCATGGTCCAGGCTACCCAGCTGAATTAGCAGCTGTGGGCCTAAGAAATGTTCTAATCAATCCAAGGGTATGATCAGCCAGGGGACAGAGAACTGAGGCTTGAAGTGCTGCTGCTCATGCTGGATGTGCTGCACAGACACCCAGACATTTGCTGTCTCCGGGGCTGTCAATCAGCACCTTCCAGCAGACCATTTAAAAAATAAAATTTCTTCTCCGAGCTTCAAAGGTTTTCACAGGTGCTTCTCATGAAGCTCAGAGGAGTGTGGCCCATTAGCTCTCCCCCAACCCATGGATGTGCAGGACTAACAGAAACCCGGATCAGGCAATCAGCTACAAAATCATACCATCTGCTCAAGACAAAAGTAAGAGAACATTAAAGGTACAGTGCAAAAGGCAAAAACACCACTTGAGAGATTACAGGGCACTATTCTCCAATAACTTCAATGCTGTCAGTGCTCCAAGCTATACAATTATCATATTTAAATTGATTCCTCCTCCTTATACTTCCCTTTAAAACAGACTTTTGAAGGGTATTGACTCACTTCTCCAAACCTATAAAACCTCGATTTTAAGTACAGCATAAACGCATTTGCAGATATAAACTCTGTCAGCTTTGTGCTTTAAAAGGTTTAAAGTCCTTTTGACAATACTGTCCATTTACACTTCATCCTGCTCATGGAGTTTTTTTTTTATTAGCTGGGTCTGAAGACTTTCACAGCTAATTCAGATGCCTGAGGCTCGATCCCAGTAGCTGACAGTTAACATCTTGCCCTGAGAATAAGCTACTGCCAAAGGCTACTTTCCTGGATTGTCCTGTCAATCCTAAATTTAGCAAAGCATGAGATTTTCTTATCTTATTGCTCTAGAAACTCTGGATGACTCACAACGAGTAATTGGGTTTTTCTATTCTGTTTCCTTGCCCACATTAAGGTCCTCAGAGATTGTATCGATTGAGATCGTATCAATTGTTTTTTAATGTGTTTGAGAATGATTTAGCAGTGATTTACCATCGCGTTGGCGGATCGACAATTGAGCCTAACCCTCCGAGCCGCCCGGCTGGTGAGGACGGGCAGGTTTGGCGTTCGGCCGGTTCTGTTCCCGGCAATAACCAACCATCCCAGGGCGGGCAGCGGCACCGGGAGGGACCGGGGAAAGGCAGACGGAGGGAACGGGTTCCCAGAATCACGGGATGTGCTGAGCGCGAAGGGACCCGCAGGGACCACCGAGCCCTGCACGGGACCATCCCCGGGACTCACACCGTGTGCCCGGAGCACCATCTCCTCCTCCCGGGGGGATTCCAGCCCCGCGCACCCGGGGCAGTCCCGGGGGATCCGGGGGGGCTCCGTCTCTGCGCACCGGGGAAGGGACCGAATTGGCCCGGGGGGTCCCAGTGTTATCCCGGGTTCCCCCGGTGTTATCCCGGGACTGTCCCGGTGTTGTTATCCCGTTATGTCCCGGTGTTATCCCTATATTATCCTGGTGTTATTCCTATGTTATCCCCGGACTGTCCCGGTGTTATCCCTATGTTATCCCGGTATGTCCCGCTGTTATCCCTACGTTATCCCGGTATGTCCCACTGTTATCCCTACGTTAACCCGGGACTGTCCCGCTGTTACCCCTACGTTATCTCGGTATGTCCCGCTGTTATCCCTGTGTTATCCCGGGACTGTCCCGCTGTTACCCCTATGTTATCCCGGTATGTCCCGCTGTTACCCCTATGTTATCCCGGTATGTCCCGCTGTTACCCCTATGTTATCCCGGTCCCATCACGGTTGAGTGTTCTCTGTCGCCACCCCGCGGTCGCTCCGGGCAGCGCAGCCGGTCCCGCCCCGGCGCAGGAGGCGCCGCCGCCGCCGAAAAGCCGGGAATTCACGGGAAAACGAGCCCGACCCAGGCGCTGCCGAGGCTTCCCGGGGTGCCGGCACCGCCGGGATGGCACGGGAAGCATCGCCGGTTTTCTCGGGGTCGGAGGAGGGGCAGAGGCAGCGCAGCACGGCGGTGACCCAGGAAAGGGACCATTCCCATGGAAATCCCGTCTCCACTGGCTCATCTTACACACACGGCACTGCCCAGAAGGGCTTCTCTAAGAATATTGAACATATTAAAATAAATACGGTCAAATATTTCATTGCCGCGTTTTAAATAGTTTTGTTTCTTCGACTAGATTAGAATCTCTCTTCTTCTGATTTTTTTTTAAGCTTTTAGTAATTTAAAAATAGGAATTGGCTGTGTAAAAGAAGAAATTATAACATTTTTCAAGCAGTTGTGATCCCGAATGATGGATCAAACGATCTGGAGTAAATGAAGATCTTCAGAAAAGCCCTTTAAAGGAGAGCAAGTGCTGCCTCACAGGTACCAAGCCAGACATTCAGGAATGTACATCTGATCGCATTTGGTAACGAGAGGAGATGCCAGCCCCTTACACAGCTTTCCCTGTCAGCAGCAATGAAAAGTCAGTCCAGTGTATGCTGGATGCTCAAAAAAAAGCTTTTTTCCCCCATAAAAATGGCCCCTGTGCCCTTTTCCGTGTATTTGCCCAGTGGCACAGGCTGCCAGGGCGTGCCAGGATGTGCCCGTGGCTGGTCCAGGGTCCCCATCCACACACAGGGTTCCCATCCACTCCCGGAGTGCAGTGGGGCTCAAGTTATGAGGTTCTCTGTCTCAGTTTACCTGCCCATGACACAAAAGCCCCTCTGAACTATGTCACAGGGATGTGTCTAACCTGGAAGTTTCTAAAACTAGTAACAAAATGTGTATTTGTACTTCTTTTGTTCCTTTGGCTTCCACAGGGGGAATACAGCACAAGACAGCAACTGCAGCCTGAACCCAATGGATGCAGCATTGCATTATCAACCAAGTTCCCTATTTCCTCCTTAATTCTTAAATTCTTTACTGAATAACACAGGGCTTGTCACAGTGCAGAATTTGGCCTAGAAACCCTTTTTGACTGTGACAATATTAAAAAAAAAAGAATTTTGTCTGATAAACATGGTGGAAAATATCTCGGCTTCTTACACCAAATGGCTTCTTGCACTTCTTTCCAGGGATGCCTGGTAAGGGATCCAGCACGTGCACTGGATCCCAAACCATCCTGTGCCTCCTCTTCCCACTCCTCCTGACACCTCCCAGCCACATTAAAGGGACATTGAAAAATCCAAAGCAACACACAAGAGCTATTAAATGAAAAAGGTCTGTTTCATCCAGGAGCCCGGTTCTGTGTATGGCACACCATGCAACAGAGCCAAAGACAGAATTTTATGGTCAAGTACCCAAAAAAGGGGATGCTGCCAACATGGAACATGCTTTTGCTTCTGGTTTTCGTATAAAAACTCACATGATCCCCCCATCCCAGACTCCAGAAAAACACCCAGAATTCAAGTCAGCAGCCCTTTGCTGATGAGATAGTGCAGCAAGGAAAGCCCACTATTCCAAGTTTTTAAGAATGACTGGCAGCAATAAAGATCAATATAAAAGATTAATACTTCACATTTATATTGTACTGTGCTGTTTAAAAGCCTTTGACAACTGTAAGACCACAAATGGCCAAGGGCCACATCTTCACTCAAATCCATGAGGGTTTGTGGCACTAATACCAGATTATTGATCCTCCATCAAGAGTAGGAATGGTGAAAACTGCTGGAAAAACTAGGAGACTGGCAATATTTATACAGGCAGGACCATATCCACTAAGTGAGTCATTATTACAATTGTTCCAGAACATAACTGCACTTGTCTCTTAAATCAAACCACATTCATTTTGCCTGGTCTGGCTTCCAGGGTTGGCTTTTTTGGGGTGGATTTTTTTGTTGCTTTGTTTTTACCCCTAAGTGGGGTGACCTTAATAAATATCTTTGTAGACCAAGTCCCACTTCATCTCTGAGTATCTGCTAGGCAGATATGCCAGTTTAGACTGTGGCATGTTGTGTAGAATAAAGAAAAATACACTCAAGATTTTCAAATGAAGGAAAAGGGAATTCTAACTTGCCATCTTGCAGTGATCCAACACATAGAAAAGTAAAAATCAGGAGAGAAAATGACAACTTACTACCTATATGCCTTTTTGTAAAACTTTCTATTCTACAACCTTACATCATTTATAAAAATATGGTCACCTAAAACAGAAAAAAAAAAAAAAAGCAATTTTATTTTGTTCTCTTGACCACCAATTTTCTCCTAGCAGGAAAAAAGACTGCTACCTATTTTCCATAAAAAAACCTTTGTAGCAGTCCCAGAGGAAAAGTCAAAAGTTTGACTTGAAAAACGGAGCTACTTCAAAAGCATTGTCAAGCAGAGGTGAAGGTTTCTTAAAAATGCATAAATTAAAGTATGGTGTATTCATAAATATCTCCATAACTTTACACAGGCTGTTGGTGAGCGAGGTGCACATATAGGGGAACATATAGAATTGCTGGAAAACTAACTTAAATAAAGTAGAAAATCGATTTGTTTATTAGCTCCTGTTTGGACTCTGTGTGTGTGTGTGAAAAATGAAAGAAAAATGGAGAGTTTTTTTCAATAATAAAAAGGGAGTTGCACTGCAGGGCCCCTAAAGCTTGTGAAAAATTAAACTCGACGGATTCAAACTGTCCTATTTCCACTTCAAAAGAGAAGAGGCACTGAGCTCTTCCCAACTTATCTTCAAACGCCCAGCACCCTAGAAAGTTTCTTTAAAAAAAATAAAGTCTCTAGTTCCCCCAAGCACTGTACCCGTTACTGTAGCTGCTGTCTCTCCCTCTTCTAATTATACCCATGTGAGTCTATTAATCAACTTGTAAATTATTTAGAGAGCCATGCGCTGTCTTCAGCCAGTACAAACACACTGCATGCAAAGACTTGCTGAAAACCAATGGAGCTCCCAAAGGGTCTCTCCAATGTTCAGACAGCTCACAGCTCGCCAGTGCAGCGCTCTTAAAAACAAGCAATAACACTCAGCTTACCTCCTCAGATAGAAGGATTTACTCAGCCTTTCAACTCAGAAACTCCTTGCAAGTTTTTAACAAAGAGGAAGCGGCTCTATTGTCAAATCTGTGTTTCTCACTTAGTGATGAGAATATTAATTTGATGTCAAAGGGAAAAAAAACCAAGCCCAAGTGTTTTCAGTGAGACTGTGATCATAATCACCAGGGGACCCCGACTTTCAGAGGCTACACCAAAAAGCACCCCTTTAAAACCATTCCAATCTAAAATAAGGAGAAAAGAAATCTATATTTGTACAGTAATAGTTTTTATCAGAAAATAGGAGAAATTAGGGAATTCCAGATTTCACCCCCTACGTGCAGATGGCCATTGGGGATTGCTTCAGATATTGCTGCTTAAAAAATAGAAAAAAGAAGTGGGGAAAAACAACACAGATTGTGTGTGTTCAACTCTAACAGGCTGCAAATGGTGCAGTGCTATCTGTCTTCCATGTATCAGCTCTCTCACCACCTGAATCTTCATTTTGGTGAGAAAAAAAAACCCAATTACCCAAACTAGTAGCAGTTCTCCCAGCTGAAAAGGAGAATCTTACTGGTTTGGGAGTGGGGATCTTTTTCCCCCCGCTCTTCATGGTGTTTTCCAGTCACCTCACTTTTCTTGGCTCCATTTATTGCTGCCTCACAAAGAGATATATTAATTAGCAGTGATCACTCCATGCTATTTCACCAGGAAAACTGGACAGAATGACATGCAAATTTCAACTCACTGATGACCTTCCCTATTTCTGTGATGCCCCCAATGCCCAAATGCTTCTGCTTCTCTTTTCATTAATAAAATGCAAACACCTCAAGGGGAAAACTCTGGGGACGTTTAGAGGTGGGAATGCAAAAATGCTTTCTGCAATTTCTTTTCCTCACAGGGTATCAAATTCAGACAGACACCTTTAAAAGGGTGAACACAGATCCTGTAGATGGAGGATAATTTAATTTTTAAGCTAATGTGTACCCATGTTTTCAGTGAGATGGGTCCAGGAGTCACTCTAGCCCTCCTCAGAATTACAGCAACCCAGGGACAAAGATTCTGCATAAAGGTCTTCTTCAAGCCTAGCAAGGGTCAATCTACACAGGCACCATCTGTGCAGGGAAGGACTAGTCTTCCAGAACATTTCAGAAGGAATCCAACCAAAATAACTTAATTTCTGGGAGTTGTCTTGCTGCCTCTGGGAGGGTTCTGGCCACTGCACTCACCTCTTACCCCCGATGAAAACCTCCCAGGCTGCCCAAGCAAATGGAGTGTGCTAAATTCAGCATTATTGACCCAAATTTAATCTACCTGGAGTCAGTGACCAGAGGACAGGTCTCAGACTCCAATGCTGCTAATTTTCTGCCCCAAGTATAGTTAGCAATAATTGCCCAGGGTTCAGTAAAAGCACAGCATCCTAAAGGAACACTCTGTGCATTTCAGAGTGGTTGTCCAAAGCACAGCTCTATGTCTATGACAGACAGAAAGCTTTCAGGTTGCTGAACTTATCACCAAAAATGCATTTTTCGATATCTAGTGTGCACCTACTAGACTAGAACGTCCTGGGAATTAAAAAATTAATGGGCTCAAAAATATCTATGCTGCCTTCATTAAACAAAATAAATCACCATCCACAAAACTGAGGAGTTGATAAAGCAGGTCTTTATGAGGCAGCAAACACAGAGAAGGGGAATGCACTGGGTTGCCTTCTGGGGTGAATAATAGAATTGTCTGGGCTGTTCCTGAAATACATGATGAATACCTGAAGCAGCAGTGCAGGAAAAACAGCACAAAGAATGTTTGTGAATCCTAAAGCCATGCCGAGACGTGAGTTAGTCGAGCTGAACTAGACCAGAACAGACCGGGGAGAGCCCCAATAACTCAATAACAAGTTAGCTTCGAATAAGCTGCATTTGAGCCTTGTTAAGACACCACAACATGCCCTGTTGGCATCTCTTAAATGACTAATTGTATGCAATCAGTTGTGTCCACGAGAAGGGAAACACGCTGAGATCAGTCCCCTGGGGGAGCATTTTAAGAATATATGAGGCATATCCTCAAGATTTCATGGCACGAGTTTCATTTCGCCCAGTAATGATGTTCCATGGTCTGCCTCTGGTTCCACTGTTCTGTGACAGTGTCACTTGCACAATTCCTCACCCAAAAGAACAACTAAAGCCTTCTTAGAACTAGAAATGTAATGAAAATGCTAAAGTTCTAATTGCTTTGCTGTTATAACAGCCTCTGCTATTGCCTACACCAACTCTTCTCAAGTGAGATTTTCCTGAAACTGAACGTGGTCAGTAACAGTGTGAGACTCTTCCCCCTGTTTTAACCTGGTTGTAACTCTGCAGAAAGAGAGCAAAGATGCAAAGATTCTTTGCCCACCTTTCCTCTTCAGTACATTGTGTTATTTCATCTTCTCCCAGCCTCTTGTGAGGGCAGTAATGAATTCCTGTTAGTGTTTACTAATGTAAATTCATTCTTTGTTATCCCTGGGAGAGGAGGATTAGCAAAATGACAGAACTTATTATTTTTGGTATTGCTATATGATATTTATCTTTATTCAGCCCTTAATTTTGTGGTATGTCCCACTAAATAAAATATATATGTGCATACAAGCAAAAACTAAGGGAGAATTTTTAGCATAATGCACAGAAATATAGTTATGATCCCTATTAACATTCAGAAGTGTTGTACAGCTTTATCCTTGCATGCTGTATTAAAAAAATTAATCTAAATCTGAAATAACTTCTAATTTGGAGGAAGAAAGGAATTACAACTTCAATTTCATTTTCCTGAAATGAAAGCAGCTCCCTTGGACTAAGGATGTGTATATTTTTAGGACTGGCTAAAAATTATGATCTGTGCAATTATTTTACTCTACAGGGAATGCATTTGGTATCTCCTTTAAGGAACTTCAATGGTTAAGACTAAGTTTATAAAGCACACAGTGAACATTTTAGTCAAGAAAGCTCATAAAGGACCTGTCTTTGAATAAATAGATCATCCAAACTCCCATCTCAGCCAAAAGTGGAATTCAGAGAGCAAGGTATTTACAGTGATTGTCCTCCTCTTCACAGAGATGAAGTGAGACCATGAAAAAGACACAGGCCCAGAGCTTAAAATGATCTCTCTGTGTGAGTGAAACACAAATAGCCACACTCAGGTCAACCAGACTGGAGAAGTTTTTCCCACACATGAACACCTCTGATCCCCTGTGTTGATACACACTGAGCCCTCCTGCCTTTGACTGAAATGGCCATTCTGAGCAGCAGCACCTCTAAAGCAGAAAATCCTCTCCTCAATCTCTGTGCCTGTTCCAGAGGACCCAGCTTCTCCCTCCCAGAATGCCCAGATCCATGTTTTCCATCCCCATGGCTCCCACAAGCTCCTACTCCCAGCAATATGGTGGCTGCCATGGGAAATTAATGAATGGAACCGAGTTACTGTATAATGAACAAATGCAATCCATTCACTAGAGATGAAGTTTAGAGTTAAAATTTATCACCTTGTGGCTTGATAAAGTGCCTGACAGAGGGGTAACATTCCCAAAGCTACAGGCTGCCAAAGGTCTTTTGGAAATGCTTAGAAAAGTCCTGAATCTCTTGGTCTGGTATCAAGGGAACCTCAGTTCACTTTATAGGCTCATGTTTCAGAGCTGTCTAATTCAGTCTCAGAATTAAGCTATAGTGCAAAAAAAAAAAAAAAAAAAAAAAAGGGGGGACTTTCAAGCTTTCCACCTTACCAGACAACTTTGTTTGCTAAAAATAAAAGACAGTGAAGGTTTCTCTTTTCTCAGGGCAGGGGTTTGCTCAAAATTCCATTAATACTGAAGCTTAACTGAGATTTCTCCATCTCCAGCACGTTTGTCTCCTCGTGTTTGTACCACTGGTAAGTATTTGGCCTGTTGCCAGAAACAGGACTGAAAGTTCCTCTTCCAGGCCATTGCAATTTGGCAAAATAAACATTCTTCCACCCTCCTGCAATACAACTTCTCCTCTGTAACTACGGATCTTCTCTGGTTTTTAATCCCCACCACTCACAGACAGCTCTCCTTGTGCAACACAACTGCCAGGCAGACAAGTGGAAGCTGCTGCCCCAAGGAGCTCAGGATTTATCTGAAATCACTGCAGAGCCTTCCAAAAGCAAAGTCCCCTCCTACAACCAAAAAATGCTGATAGAAATGAAGTACAAAGAAACTTTATGTTTAAAATATTGTTGTGAAAGTAGAGGAATCTACAGCAGCATTCTAAAAATCCTCATCCAGATATGAAATGAAACACAATACTGTGATTTATAACCAGTTTAACACAATAGTGTGCTTTAAAAACTGTTTAAGCATTTTAAAATTGTATCAGAACTCTGATATGGATTCAGAGATAAAAACATGGGATTTGAATGTTGAAATGCAGACCAAAAAACCTGAACTTCACTGGAACAGTGAACTATTTGCTTCGAAGATATAAAAACCCCTTACAAATGTAACTTGTGTTGTGCAGTGCTACAAATCCCACACAATGAATGGAATTAACTCTGAAGTGACTCAGATTAGAATGTGACCAAGAAAAGTTCACTCACAATTTGGTTTTTGCCCCAGATTTGCAACCATAGTGTAATGAGAGAACAACATGCCCTACCTGGCCATCCATTGTCAATGTAAGGCTTAATGAGTTCTCCAAGTTTTGTGTTGTCTGCAACAGCTTCCTTTAGCAGTTGCCCACAGCAAACTAACAGGAAGGAAGAACAAAAAAGACACAAGGTTAAATTTTAAAAAGGAAGCAACAAAGAAAAGAAAAAAAAAAAAACAGAAGCTGCATACTGGGATAAGGTCACTGAATAAAACAAAAGTTGTATGTTTTTTGGGTTTGTTGTTAGGATTATTTTTTTTTTCTGGGGCCAAGCAGAGCGAAAAGCAAAGAGTGAGAATATTGAATAAATAAAAAAAAAGAGCATGTTTGGCAAAGAATGTATTAAAAATGGAGATAGAGAGGAAGACATTAATCAAAAATGTTTCTGAAATAATAACTCAAGGGATTGGCAGTGGTTTTCACTTTTTATAAACTTGTAATTACTGAATAAAGTTACACCTTGCTGAACAGCATCTGAAGGGCACTGCTGGAGGTGCAGATAATGCACAGCTCAAGGAAGGGACTCCCTGGATCACTTAATGATCATGTAAGAATTACATTGAAAAAACTGTGCTAATGCCATATTATCAATGACTTCAAACACCCAGAGCAGCAGGAGATGCAGATTTCAAGTCTTTGCCTTGTACATGAAATCTTGTTCCTTTAGGCTTGGACAGCACTCGGTGACCCAAGGGCTGGGGTCCCAGCTGCCCCCCACTGTGAGATCCAACAGCCCTGAGCCTGACCCAAGGCATGGAGAGCTTACCCAGGCCTGGCTTGGGCTCAGTTTGGGGAACCATTAGGTAACAGACACTCTGCACATTATTGATTGACACATCAATTAATAATCTTAAGCTGATTCCAGCTTTTCTGAAATCAATAGCACTGACTTTAATGGGAAAAGATTGAGCCCTTTCATCCCCTTTATCAGTGCTAATCACTCTGTTTAGCAAACAAGACTGTTCCACGGCAACATTGCTGCCACCAAGTTGGTAAAGTTTCATGTTTAAGTGACAATTTCAACAATCACAAGTTGTCCTGGAGAAGCAAATTTATATCCACAACAAACAGTGTAAAAACACAACACAAACTCAGTGCACAGACCTCCAGTTTAAGGCATGCAATATGTACATGCCTAAAATCAATCCAATTCACAAGATATTTAAACATAGAATTAAAATTTCAAGCTTATGCTTCAATCCCTATGGCCTAATTGGAAATAAAGTGTATTCTGAATGTTATTCTGAAAAGTTATGGTCTTCTGACTCTATTAAATACTTAACTCTTCTAATATTTGGGTTAAAGAATACTTAAAATAAAACTCAACATATGGGTAAAGCAGTGGTAATGATTTTTAGCAAAAAGAGCTGCAATTCTCTCATATAATAGATACTTTTTAAAAAAAAAATATGCAAATTTTGACCTAGATGGAACACTATCAAACTGTAGTTTTAGAAAGAAAGTTAAAAAAAATAATCAAAAGCACAAGAACAAAATAATTTTTAATACATTCAAACATATTTCATTTTTCTTTAAGCCAATTACACAATTATTAAAAACACATTTGAATAAATCTACAAATACCTTATTTATTTTTCATACGAAATTTTAAAACACAGCAATAGAGTGAGTTCTACTCATCAAAGAACCTCCAGAAGATACAAAAATCCCTTCCTACTTAATTCTAGGGGGTTTTATTTAGTATACATTGAACTAACACTAATGAAACAAACTTGCCTTTTATTTAACTAAGAGGACATGACTAATCAGCAAATTCTACAGATATCAGACATTGGTTTGAAATAATTTATGGCTGCTCCAGTATTAAAAAACATTACAGAACATGGGAAATATTGCACCAATGCTATCACCAAGCTGCACATTCCTATTACAGAGCCCTGTAACATTTGCATGCTAACCATGAACAAGCCTCAGACAGAATTTTCTGGGCCTCTTTTACCAAAGAAAATGTGTTTTTAACTAATTCCTCCATTTCCTCATCTATTACTTCAGATGTGCAGAACCTGAGTCTTCATTAAAGTTCAGACTAAATCCTATTTTAAAAGTGCCCCAATTTTGGTCAGAGAGCTGAAATTGCAAAGACATTACTCATGATCCACTGATCCATAGAAGAATTCAGAGCACTCCAGGAATCTAACAATGGAAAAATATGGATGTAAAGGGTATAAAAAATGATGGGATGATGACTGAAGAAATGTTAGAGCTGGTTTGTCACAGCATACATGTCTGATTTATACTTCTTCATTCAAATACTTTTCACTCCTCTCAAAATTTGACATCCATAGCAATGGACAGAGACATTTCATGAGCCAGAAAGAAAACCAGAGGACAAAAGATAAATGACCAAAAGGAGAGAAAGGAGGGGAACAGAGCAAAGTGCATTTTTAGTGAGAACTTACTGTTGACAACGTGGTATTTCTGAGCTATCAGTGCTGCCTGCAGGCTCTTCCCACTGCCTGGGGGGCCACAGAACAGGATCCGGGGCGTGAAGGGGGCAGCTGAGCGGTGCCGGGTTTGGACATAGCTAAGAACTAGAACAGGAGAGAAAGGCAACAAATACAGGGTTCAGCCTCTTTCTTTAAAAGAAAACCACCCCAAACCCCCCATTGATTAACTTATCTCTTCTTTTATAAAAGGTTGTCATGTTGATCATCATTTATTTAATCACTGACAAATCCAGACACTGCAACCAGAATCAGGGCTCTGATAAAACTGTCCTGTCAGCAACTTGCTCTGGGAGGAATTTCAGAAATCTTACTATCATTACCCTCCTCCACTTCTTTCATCAGGAGCTCTGAAACCATTTTAAACAGCAGATTCAATTAATAATTGCTCTTTTACCATCTTGTTTTGACCAGAAGTGATTTTTTTGCTTGATAGCTACAATTTTACCATGCAAATTATGGAGGGCTATAATTACACTTAATACTTTCTGCAGTTTCTGAACAAATATTTAAGTGTAAAAACTCAGGATGTTAAATTAATGACATTTATCCAGCTGTGTGTGATTAGGACTCCTAATTACAGCATTACAGACTTGTAGCACAGGGTACAAGTCTGACCCTGTACAACACGACACAGCATTGACAACACAAAACCGAGTATCTAAGTTTTATTCTTTTTGTCCCATCATTTTTGTGCAACATGTAAAGAATATTTGAGCTTCTCTGTCTGATTCCACTCATTTGCTGGACAACATTCTCCTAAATGTCATGTCATGCAGGAAATAGCACTTTCAGGTCAATCTGCAGATTATGAAAGCTTTGGAAAGACCACAGGGCATGTGAAGGAGCATCAACATTGTCCTGTTATAGAGATCTGAACTTAGTTAAAATCTCAAAATAGTACCTGAGAGATCACTAAGAAGCCAAAAGAAGACACAGCTTGACAGTGAGGACAAAGAGGGTTGAATGTGGGCACAACCAAACACTCTCCCTCCCCATGCCCATGCTATGGCCAACAATGCCAGTGAAGGAGCAGCTCGAGCTGCAGCCTCACCCAGTTCTTGTGAGATCTTCAGTTCCCACAACAGACCCTGCCCAGAGTCCCTGTGATAAAGCAGTTTTTCAGCCTAACCAGTAGGACAAGCTTAGACATTCGTGTTTGTATGAATCACAAGCCCTTCTCATATTGAAAAGGCACAAAAGGTTGGTGCAGCCCACCCTGAGCATCAGTATTTCACAGTGCTCACAATTTTCCTGAGAACTCTTAGACACTTTGCTATCATTAAAAAATCTCTACTAAAGAGGTATCCTCAGCAATATTACTAATATTTAGGAGAGATCTGTTTCTTGTTTACCTCTAGCTGGAGCAATAAAAATACTTCACAAAACCCCAGGAAAATCAGAACAGAAAATGGTGTGTTTGCTGCATAACTTCCTAAAACCCAAGGAGTGCTTCAGTTATTCTGAGCCTTTTCCACAACCCAGTGTATTGAAAAGCACAAACATTACAGGCAAAGCACCCTGCTTACAAATGATGCTTAATTTGCAGTAAATAACCAAGTTAATTAGGAGTAATGATCCCCTAGACAGTCTCCACATCTAATTATTCTTTAAAAAAAAATCTGGCTGCTTGATGCAGTGCAGAAAAAAAGATCTAGAGAGGATTTTTTCATTCCAGTTTTCAATTTATCTCACTACATTATTAATTAATAATAATTAATATTCAGGCACATTTTTATTTACAATTCAAGGCATGAATTCTTTATGAATGATGATATGAACTTTTAAATTTAATTAAGTAATTTAGAGGTAATTAATGTGTAAATTCAGAATATAAACTTCCTACTTGTTTATCTTAAAAGTGCAGCACTCGTTATTAAAAAAAAAAGACCTTTTTGAGATGCAAAATTACTGGGATATAACAGATCATCTGCAGACTGACAGCTACAAAGTACATCATCAATTGGTCTTTCTGGCAGTTTCCTTATTCTCTTCTAGAAGGATCAACATTAGAAGTCAGATTGCATTACAGTCAAGCAAAGCAAACAAGGATTGTTGAACAGAAAAGCCACCAGCACAAACAGCTTTTAAACAGTGAAATGGTACTGCCTTTGAACTATTCCTACTTCTTGTTATGAGCCTTTGGAAGGTACCAGCCCTTTGGGAGATTAACAATTGAGCCACAAGGCTCCCTTGTAGAGAGGGGCTCACGGAAACAACGGTGACATTTGCTGTTCCTTGGCAGCACTGTGGAACTAAGACTTTCCAGTTATCTGCACTTACTCCAGTCCTGTAAAATAATTACCAGGAAGAGCCCAAAGGCTGCACTAGAGAGAACACAACCCAGCTGGGAGCCATCTGAGTTGACTAATCCTCCAAACTGTCTCTAACAGCCAGGAACTACCTTTCCAATAGGACCTTCCCCACTGTCAGCTTTGCCATAAAGCACATATTTACCCTGTGAGAGGACATCCACGGAAGGCTGGTCTGCATTGATCGATTTCAGAACTTTCTGGTAGATCTGGAAAACCTCAGGGAAGCTTCTGTGATACTCCAGCAGTTTCTTGGACACCTCTTGTTCAGACAGGTCTCCAGGTACCACCAGGCGTTGCTGTACCAGGGGGTCACTGGGCCAGTCGAAGGTGGTGTGATACACCTCTGCAAGGCAGGGGAGAGCTAAGAGGATGACTTCATAGCCCCTAATTAACAATGTCCTTTCCAATTCCCCTCCTAAAACACCCAACCTGGTATTTTATTGAGCAATGTCAGGATTTTATTTTGTGATGGATGATTAATAATAAAACTCAACAGATGATACCAAGCAAATCTGCACCTCAGAAAAAAAACAGGGCTCAAGGAAGAGGCACAGCAAAATTCTAAGCTTGTATGGACAGACCTAACCTTGAAATATTCTGCACTGCCATAGTTTGCAGGCTGAACACTGAGCTTTACATTTCCCTATATTTTAATGACACTAATATAATGCAATATCAACAAATACTGTTTTCAGAAAGCTTAAATTTATAAATTCCTACTAGTCCTTAAAAATTTAATACCATTTACATTTTAATCCCCTGAGTACTACAATGTTTCTGAGACCACGTAACCCTCCAGATTAGTGGAGATAGGAACAAACACATACAGCACCTTGTGTGAGGGGATCAAGCCTTTTCCCACTGTTCCTCTCAATCAGCACGGTGTCTGAAGCATAAAGCACAACTAGGCAGCCAAAAAGGGAAAAAGGAGAAAAAAGAAAAAAAGGGTGGCTCTTGTTAGTTACTTGCTTTATTTCCTGTAACTGTTTGAAGGTATCCTAATATTAAAGGTGACTGAATGTCCTTAAAGCAGGTTTGCCTCATTCTTACTTCCCAGTATTCTCCCTGAAAATATTTTAATTCACTTGTCCCCAGAATTTTGCTTCACTTACTAGACAATACAGTGGGATAAAATATGAGACTGACTCTCTTCTCTACCACAAACCATTCCTTTTCACCCAGGTACTTTGGTAGTGGGACCAGTGACACTAATTTTTTTATAACCCCATAGAAAACTGTTCAAACTTGATTAGAAGCATCAAAAGATGGAGCATCTGTCAGTTTTCTGGGTTGCTTTTGGCTAACCATTCTCGCAGTTAAACACTGTAATTTAATTACTATTTCCAGTGCATTTAATTGTGGGTTTCAAACAGGTTCTTTATAGGACTTTCTTCTCTGTATCAAATAGCTCTTTCAGGCCCTTTTCTCCCTATTAAGGTATTCACACACTGTAAATCTCAACTCCTTTCAATCTTCTTTTTGATTAACTACACAGACTGAGCTTTAAGATTCTCATTCAGGTCTTGGTGGCACAGATATAATTGTGAGCAAAACTCAACTTCAGATGTTATTAGGCATATTAAAAATACATGCAAGTACTAGACATTAAACATTTTTGCCTAACTCTGTTGCAGTGATTCTGAATTCTTCATTAACAGTCAAATATCATCCAAATCAAATCCAAAGTGACAATTCATCAAGTTGGATAACATTCTGTTCACTGTGCACTGGCAAGCCCTACATTTATCATTTCACACTGTATTCCACACAATTGTAATAATTTCTTACATTCTAAATAGGTGTTTTATCTTTATTAATTTGGGACAACTGGCTTCTCCTACATGGCAAGGGCAGCTGCCAAGGTCTTGTCTCTCAGCCCTTTGCCAGCAAACAAACATTCTGTCCAAATCAAGTGAGAATCTACCCTTACTCTGAAAGGTCAAGCTTAAAATCATCATGTTTCCACTTCACTCGGTCAAGTTTACATTCTCTAATTCAACAGAAGCATACATTTGTATTTAGTACCAGAGGAATTGATTTAGTCTGAGGATAAAGGCTGATTTTTAGGGATGGAAGTCAGAAGCAAAGCTACTTGTAGCTGCTCAGAGGCACTGCAGGGTCTTGGAACTTTAAAGGATAAGAAGAAAAGGGTCCATGTGTGAGAGACAGGGTTAAAATCTCACAAGTCACCTCAGGTTTCCAAGTGAATGTGAACCATCCTGAAACAGTCTGCTGCCTGGTGACTCTGGTGTCCCAGCACTGGTATTCCATTTATTGAGGATTTTTTGGGACAAATGCTTCTAGTCTTTCCTCCTGGATGCAATCACACGTAAACCTTGTGCTGCTTACCAACATGCCTAGGAAAGATGCCAAAGGATTGCAGCATCCATGCCTGTTCCTGATTTTCAGGGAAGCCTTCCAAAATCCATCCCTATTGAACAAAAACATGAAACAGTTATTGATCCTGGAAGAGACCAAAAATAGCCAAATTAATATTAAATATCAGTGCTACTTGCACAAAAATTACCTCGTTCTGATCCCACAATAACACAGGGTTTCCTAGGGATGGTTGTGAAGAAGAAAGCAAACAAGGAGCACTGGTATTTTTGTGAATGCATGCACTGATACCACTGCCACAGATACATGGGAACTTCGGGGGAGCAGCAGTGATTTATTTTTTTTTTTCATGTTTCAATCTTTAAAAAAAACCCCAAACTTCTATCTTGAAGAAAAACAACCCAAAACAATTTCTACAGTTTTGAAATATTCAAAAGGATATCAGCCCACACTGTGTATGTATATAAAAAAAGAGAGGCTAAACAAATCTAAAGACAGATTTAATGCCAAGAATACTGAGGAAAATATGCACGCTTTCATTATTTTCTTAAATTATACAGGAAAACTCACAGTAATGGAACCAGCGATCCCAGAGCTAATGAAGCAACAGAGCAAAAGAAAGGAAAAAGAAAAAAGAGCCTTTTGCTCCCTTAAGTCCTTGTTATAGCCAGCTAAGTGTTGGATTGAGCATCTTTAAAAAAACATTTACAGATCTGTGAAATACCGTAGGAGAGCTGCAGCCTCACTCAGTTTTTGTCTGATGCAGCATTTGAAATCTAATCCACTTCCCAGTCTCAAGCCTGAATCTTCTGAACTTTCCCTAATTTATCTGTTAGTTGCTTGACCACACACGTCCTTGTTATATCCTACACCTCAAAAATAACTTGGGGATGCTACAATAAATGTGGGAGCCATTCTTGTACCGAAATAAAGGAGGTATTTTAATACTGCATTAGCTGGCAATCATCACCATCTCCCACAGAAATGTGATGTTCTGTCAGTGTGGGGTCCAAGGCATTGAAGGGAATCACATCTC
This sequence comes from Xenops minutus, assembly GCA_035221455.1. Lineage (NCBI taxonomy): Eukaryota > Metazoa > Chordata > Aves > Passeriformes > Furnariidae > Xenops > Xenops minutus. The sequence goes on along the minus strand of JAWWEE010000037.1, from coordinate 1,233,624 downwards.
CCTGACTTCTGTAGGAGGGAATGGGCCATTGCAATCACCCAAGAAAACAGAGCAGATTATTTAAAATGCCTTAATTAGCCTGGTTTCGGGATGGTGTCATCCTGCTGATTTCTGTGGGAAATAAGAGACTCAAGTAACTGCAAGGCGTTTTTGCCACTCCCAGTGTTTGCTCTGCTGAATTGGAATGAACCCCTGGCTAAGGTCATACAGGTGCTGAGAAATCAATTTATCCCCTGGGACTTGCAGGAGGCAAAGCTGCACAATATTTGTAGTGGGATGCTCAGAACTTCAGCACTAGTTTGGAATTTATTGTGCACAAAATAGATATATAGAGATATATATACAGGTCCAGACCTCCTTCTAGGGAGACATGGCATCTGAGGTATGAAGCAAATAAATTGATGCCAATTTACGCAGACTACAAATGTGGCTTATTTTCTCCACTCCAAGTGCAACACTTTTGGAGGCTAAAACAAAACAAATGACAAAGAAAGCAAAAAAAACACCTCACAAACCCTGATGTCCCTACTGCTTATTGCTCAAATCACAATGTGCAACAGGCAGTGAACACAATATTGTATTTTATCAATCCACAGCAAACTTCTAGAGGTTTATATATAAATTTCAAAGGTCCTTAAAACAGGCAATAAGCAATTTTATAGCTAAAAGTTTTTGCTGTTTAAGAAAACACAGCTCAACAAACAGCTTCCTGCAACAAATATATTTTAGGGCATTAAACAACTGCAAAATAAACACACAGCTCAAAAATAGTGAGCATTTTGGAGCTGATTTCCAAAGGTCTCTGAGTTCCAGGGTATCAGTCAGTCCCTAATTAGAATACATTATCCATCTACTTGACACTTCAGTGAAATGTCTATTCCACCACAGAGCTGCAGCTTTGTTCAGAACAGGTTTATTGATATTCTGCTGCATTCCCTCTCCATACCCCCAGTGGCTTGGTTCTGTTTTATCACACATCAAAAAGGCCGTATGCTCAGGGCACCCCATGCACAGCTCAGAGCTGGAGGTCTGAACAGCTGCAAGTAGTGTGGTATCACAGGAGGGACAAGCTCCAAGCAGATGTCACAGATAAAAAAAAAAAAAAAAAGAGGGGGGGAAAAAAAAAAGGAGGAAAAAAAAAGAGTGAAAAGGGAGTGTGGCTTGGGAACGAAGCAAGAGGAAGCGAGACACAGCAGAGCAAGACCTGACTTGAAATATGCCTATCATGCTTTATGCAAACACTGGTCTTTCTTGCCCTCCTGACTATCATTAAAGTGTAATTAGCAACTTCACATGGTAAATTTGTTTCTTCAAGAAGCCATCTATTTTTTGTTCTTGATAGCAGTAACCTTACAGCCACACATGGATGGCACCTTATCACACCAAGGGTGGAACAAAGGCTACAAGTGAGTAATTCCATGGTGCCTGTGCTCTGGGGTCACCATTGCCTCCCTTTAGCTGGAAACCTCCATCCTTTCCCACAGAAACAGAGGATTCTGCTGCTGCCTCAGTGCCAGGTGAGTAGCTCCTTGGAGACCCAGGCCATGCTGAAAAAAACAGCAACAAGGATGCACTTTCAAAGCCATTGCTTTCCTCTGCAGATTTTGGGAATCTGGAGGAAAGAAAACGCTCAAGGTCATTCCCAAATGTAAATCTCACTCCTTGGCTGGGAGTACTCTCAGCTATAATACCAAGCCCACGTACTTTCACACTTTCCACCACAATAATAACGACTTGGGTATTCCAGTTCTCTCCTGTTATTTGACCTGTACATCCTCCGTAGTTTTTTTAATTATAAAATCCAAAATTGACACTGCCTTTGAATAATGAGAAAGGATAGCACATAGAAATAATACTGAATTATGTGGCACATCTGAAACAAATCTCAGACACATAAAGCATAAAGATCAAAGGTCATGAATATGCTGCTTTTAGGAAAACAATCAAAACAGTTTTTCCACATCATTATTCAGTGGTTTTGAATAAGTATTACATGGGTTTCACTCCCAGCTGCAGAAAGGGAGCAGACAATAACACAAAAAATAAAATCAGTACCAGCTTTCCCAGTATGGCTGTAAAATCTTGGGGATTTTCAGGGAACAGCAGACTGAGGAGTGCAGTAGCAATACTGTCACCCCAGCTCCTGCAGTCCATCAGCATCAGCACTATGGCTGGTGGAAGCAGCTCAAGCTTTACTAAATTCCCATTAAAAAGAAACCTTTTATTCACACATTATTTCTGTTGATTGGTTAAGCTGCAAAGTTATTTTAAAAAGTCCCATTCTTCTCAGAAAACAGAAAAGACTCTGAATGGGCAGATTCTCTCCCCACATAAATCTGTGTAACATCACTTTCTATGCATGGAGGTTCACAGAGACAACATGATGATCTTTAACTACCACAGTAAAACCAAAAAGAGCCATTGCTGTCTTTGCCTTCCCTTTCAAGGACAGCCACTGCCCTTCTGGACTGTTTAATACTCATCTAGAGTCATCCTACCCCTTGTTGTGTGAGCCACTGGCATAAGCTTAGTTTCTAAAGGTCGTAAGACACCAGGAGGGTGGCTCAGCTCTCTCTCTCTCAAATACATCTTCTAGCAATCTCTTCCCTGGCTTTCTCCAGTTCCATGAATTCCCTCCACAATCCCAGCAGTCAGAGGGGTTGCAGCCAACCTGTACAACCCTGGAAGATGAAAAGTCTCCATATCAGCTTCACAAATCCCATAATGTTTGCAATAAGTTTCCTGTGTGTGCTGGAAGACCTCCCCATGTGATCCCTCGCAGTCCTAACCACGTCTGTGTTAGAAGAACACATAACACAGAGTCTCAGCAGAGCTGTTGATCAATAAGAATGCTCTCCTCAGAGAATGCCTGTGACATCCATAAACCTGTGAGTGTCAAAACAATGGCACAAAAAATTCTGTATTCCTACTGTCAGTGGGATGAAAGCTGTGCAATTAATGCCAAGCCAATGACACCACAAGGAGAAATAAAACAAACAGCTGGTGGTAGTGTGGTCCAACATCCTGCTCCTAATCTATTAACATCCTCAGTAAAAACATGCTGACTCATGTTTCAAAAGAAATGGCATAAATCTGTTCAAATGCTGTAAAAAATCCACAGTATTAATTCTGTTCTGAATCACACAAGGAAAACATTGCAATTAAAATGCACTGATCCTCTTTTGAATGAGAAAGGCACACATGAAGTGACCACAAATTACTATTTACTAATGGAAAGATTTTTAATAACCATCACACCTTTGAAAAACCAGTTTTGTGTTTTTTCTAAAAACAGCTGAAGCCTTAACTATACTGATAACATCCACTCCATTCTTGCTGAATGTCAGGGAAGCTTTATAAAGGTTTTCTCCCCCCTAGATGTGTAAGACATGCAGCTCTGATTCAGTGCTGCTGGGGAGAACAACAGGAACATAAAATGTAGGCACGACTCTGTGCAGCTGTTGGCATTTTAACCAGTTTGTCACCCTACTCAGGGTTTTACATGATCTAATACTTAAAATAATTCACTAAGAGATCTTCCTCTCACTACTGACAGGAGAACTAGAGCCATGCCAACAATTAGGGAAAGTATTGGGCAAAAAAGCACAGGGTGGAGAGCAATGGATTTTGATTATACACTCACAGTAAAATTCACTTTAACAGTGCCATAACAAACACGGGGAAAATTAGCTCTTGAAAACATGGGGTTTTATCTAGGTAAACAGACTTATGGGAAAAATCAGTTGGAGAGGGTTTAGAGCTGTTAGAAAAGCCCTAAACTGAAGAGTTATTCCCCTACTTGCTCCTTTACAGCACGCCTTGCCATCCAACAGCTCTCCTCCAGAGAAGATTAGGGGACAGACTGCCCCAGCAACTCCTACCTGTGAGAGAGCACGTGAGAAAATACTCAACAAAGCTATTGAAAACACCAGGAGTGCCCTGAAACCCTCCCAGTCCTGGGGGCTGGCTGTGCTAAGCTCAGGGAGCTGTCTGGGCTCCGACACCACCCAAAGCCTTGCAGAAAAGCAGCTCCTCGCTTGGTTTATCATCTCTCTCTCATTTCTACAGGTTTAGAGATATTTTAAACATACTCACTTGAGGAGGAGTTTCACTTGAGAGAGACGTTCCACATCTTGCCCCAAGGACAAGGTAGTAAATCATACAGTCACCTGACTTGCTGTATATCCATGATATCTCATTGCACTGCTTGCATAAAAAATGTTGACATTCATAGTCATTTTTTGCTGCTCATTTGCTGGTATATCCAGAGTTGACAATATTGGTTTCTACAGCTACACTCTTTAATCCAAAATACCACACAAATGAACAAGACAGTGCACCACATGTGTGTTTTTAAACAGGTTCTCCTGCCAACTGAAGGGCCTAAGTCCTGTGTGAATTTATTATAGAGAAGCAAATATATTTAGCATTACCATATATTTGATGTGGAAGGCTAAGTAACTGTAATGAGTCAAAATAAAATAAAATAGCTCAACTAAAAAGACCTTCAAGAGAAACCAGACTGACTCATATAATTCAAACACAGTGACTAGCAATGCAAAAGTTTAATTCTACTTTGCAAATCCAAAATTAATAGACCAATTATGGAATAAGGTATGCAGTATTCGGTGAAGAAAAACTGATACCCTTTAGGTTTTCTGCCAGTCCCCCTACTCCTTTCTTTCTAAGGATCCGAGAAATCATTGTTTCAGTCTCCCAGATGATGAAGCTTCAAACAAGAAACACAGGATTCTAAATCACACTCAAAATGGTCCACTTGGAAATGAAGGGGAGGGGGCCATGGCCTTCTACATAATGTACTAGAAAATTCTTCCAGGGCAGGAAAGGAACTCAGAGAGAAGCAACAGCTCGGTTTGGTTTAGCTTAATGACTTTTTTCAGTAACATTAAACACCAGCAGGGAGTTTTAAGGGTTACATTCTCATGCAACCAGTGGGTTAGACATTGGGACAGGTCAAGGTTTAGCTCTTGCTAGTTCTAAACTGCTGCTTAAAGAGAGCAGCACACACTGCCCTGGGCTACAGCTCTGTGCTCTCAACAGGGACTGACACAGACACCCAGCTGTCCTCCAGCAAACCTCTCCAGGAGGAAATGCAAGAGACCTCCAGCTATTCCTTCCCATCCTGGTCTCCTTTCCACAGTTCACACACAGGAACTGGCCATCTGAGCCAGCCTGCTCGAGGCAGGTCCTCTGTCAGCCACCTCCACCAGTGGATTGAGATCTAAAAGCCAAAACCTTCACTCAGGTGCAGAAATTTTTTACTGATTCTTGCTAGTTCTGTTGATGTTTCCCTGTACCCACAAACACCTCTGCTCTACAGAATTACCATCTTAAAAACGACAAGGCAACGGCCCAGCCCCAAAATGATTCTGTTTCACATGGATGGAAGGATCCAGCCTGCAGACCATTGCAGACTGCACCCAAAATCACAGAGAGAGAGAGAGAGAGAAAGAGAGAGAGAGGAAGAAGTAGAAGACATGAAGCTTTCAGCATTTCCACCTTCTTTTGGTGTCTAGTGCTAAGCAGCTTTAGGAAGCAATTTTCACACTTCAATGAAATGTTAATTACCTGCCCTGCTTTATTCAACTGACAAGGTGGATGTTGATGATGACTTGAGAAGCAACAGATTTTATAATAAACTCTGAGCGTGGCAGTATCTGTATGAGGTCAGGAAGTTCCACCTATCCCCTGACCCAAAGGGGTGAGTGTCACAGTGACTGCTCTGAAAACACGGACCATTGATGAGAGAAAAGCTGGTTAGCCCTTCATGAACATAACACCCACTTTGGACTGGGCTTTGTCCTCTCAAGAAGTGCATCAAATAATGTGGTATCTGTATTTTGGCACTGTTTATAAACAGGGTTTTACCCATGAGATTGGTATATCCCTCAGAAATAATCCCTTATAATGGGCTGACTATGAACTCCATAAACCATAACAACATCTGAGATTTTAAAGAAAACACATAAGAATTATTTTACTTTTTTTGAGTCCAGACATTAAATTCAACCGACATGAATCTACTGAAGTTCTCTGTGTTAAAAGTCTCTACTTACATCAAAGCTAAGCAGACAGGGGAAAAAAAAGGTCACACATCTGAATGCAGCTAAACCTATTCAGTTGCCTATTTGTATAAGCTAAGAGTGAATATATTAATTAACACCTAGAATACATTCAAGTGCAGTTTTTCCTAACACAGGAAGAAAAAATAAGACAAATGAGAAATAAATAAAAATGAAATTAATAATGTTCCCATTCCCCCGCTTTCCTCAACAAGAGTTAAAACCTTAACATATTGATTTCTGTATTTTCTGTTTATCTGTTTTGTCCACTATCTCTCTGCCAGTTGCCCCAGGCAATCAACAAAGCTCTGCTTGTTCAGCCTTTGATCATCTCTGTGCTGGAAGATTAGCATATGCATACTCTCATCCTCCCCTTTATCCTGTTAATAAAGCTCCAAACTCCCTCCGCTGGTGTTCAAGAAAGCAGGCGGCTCCCGAGCCCCCGATGATTTGCCCCCATTCCCTGCTCTGCTCGGGACTAGGAATGCTAACTACTGCACGAGTTGTGTAAGTGCTTAGCCAGAGGCCCTCAGAGGAGCAATTCTTACTTGTTTGATGCAGTCCACGTTTGACAGACGTTCCTGGATCAGATTGGCCCAAAGCGCGTTGGGAATTTGCTAAAGAAAGAACAAAAAAAAAAAGGCTGAATATTCACAATCGAGTTCAAAAGGAATTTTACCATGCAGGCACATTGTGGTTAAAGGTGAAGTGAGATGTCTTCTTAAAACTAAAGAAATAAATAATTCTGTGTAGGTCCCGAGTCATTAACAGGAGTTAATGACAAAGAGTTAATAAGGGCACAAAAATCAGTGTTAAAGGCAAGCTGAACACACAGCAGGAACGTCCATGGGGTGTTTTGCACACTAACATGGGAGCAGTGCCAAGTTTTACACACTAACACACACACTGGGCATCAAACCTGCAAAATCCATAAGAATATCACTTCCATAAGTTGTCCTTTTTACCACAAGTGTCTGATCCATGACTCTTAGGTGAGACAAACAGGATCTCAGACACTGAGCAAACAACACAAAGAGCCTGATCTTCAGGTTTGTTTCAGTTTCAAGTAACTCTCATAATCCAGAAAGTTTACTTAAATATATTTTATAATCAAAGTTGGTTTATTTTTAAACTCAGGACTGTGAAATGGGATGGAAACTGTATTTGCCAATATTTTCAGAAAGGCTGTTTAATTCTGTGATGACTGCTTTGCCTACATCTAGAGCCGTTTTGTAATGTGAGAGAAGAGCAAAGTTCCTCTACAGATTTAACACTTCCCCAATACTTCTCCATTGGATTACATTTTCTCACAAGAAATTAGCACTACCTTCTTTCCTTCTAGGAAGAATTTTCTTCACTATCCCATTAATTCAGGACTTCATCCTGTGCTGAACTTGGTTAAACTGTTAGTTTAACTTAATAAAGTCTAAACCTCTGTCTACACCACCCAGAACAGCTGCTCATCATTTGATTAAATGCTTTGTCTTGGTCTCATTTTGTCATTATTGGTAAAATGAATACTAAGCAAAAAAAAAATCTGCAATCAGATTCTCTACCTTGCAATTAAAATAAATTATCTTTCACTTAAGAGTGTGAGCTTGACCCTGTTCCCTGCACTTTCACGTATTGTGGATTCCCATGTCTTTTTTCCTACCGAGTCTGAAGGGTAAGAACCTAAAAAGGAGCATTTTTAGGCTTGTGCAATACTAACAGGGGTAGATAGATATAATGATAATGTGGTTGAATATGTGGAAAAATTTCATAAAATCTTCATTAGCTCATGAAACAATTTCACCAGGAGTGGTGGAAATGCTACCCCACTTGAAAGGAGGATGGAGAAAACACTCCAGAACACACAGAGAAAACAACCAAGGCGGCCCAGCCAGGCAGAGCTTGGCTTGGATTCTCTCTCCTGCCCCCAATTCTCAGCCCCTCTCCCCATCTCAGCCATTCACAAGGCAACATTCAAGCAGGTAAAAGAGAAAAAGGGAAGGAAATTGCTGTGTTTCTGGGAAGTCAGCAGGTCCCAGAGGGTGGTGTGTCAGAGGCTCCTGCAGCCCCTCCCTGCTGGAGCCTGGGATTGTGCTTTGAGCCTGTCACCTTGTAAAGGGGCCCCACGCTGCTCCCATGAACAGCCAGTGTCTTCCTCCCTTCTTTCATGTGTCACGTCAAGGCAGGCTGGAGACTGCTGGGGGTCTGCTCTGCTAAGCCTTGCCAAACCAATTTAAACCAAAATGAGAGGAACTTCTCTCAGTGCAGTGGTGCCCTCAGTCCTCTCTTCGGAGAGGGGTTTATTGCACAGGAACAATCGAGGACACGCATTCAGGTGTTTCAGCTCCTTCTGCTCTCTGTGGCTCAATTCCAGTCTCATTTCCTGGGCAGTTTTCCTCCTACTGAGCACTGGCCTACAAAATCATTGTCAATAGGCTACTTGCAGAATGCCTAATTATTCAACTAGAAACCATTCTATCTGATACAGATCAGACAGTCCATTTATGATTTCTCTCTCACAAACACATAAATACATTGGGAGCCCAGTAGATGGGACTGCACCTCCCAGAAATCTGCCATAAGGGACAATGACACACTTTTGGTAATAGCCAAACCACAGCACTCAGGGCTGTCCCAGCACTCAGGTCAGGCAAAGGGAACAATTTTTGCTGTGGCATTTTATATTCAGACCACTTTTCTGTACCCACTGGTTTAATCTCTATTTCCAGACTGCTCAAAAACTCACCTGTGATTAATTTTAAATATGCCATGTGATTTCAGGGACATCATACTTCAGCTTCTATGCCTTATCTACCCAGAGTTGTATTTTAATTATCTTTTCATAAAACTCCCACACTTTTTTTTTTGGGGGGGAGCACTTTCACTGGACATTTTTCTTGGAATTTTCGGATATATTTGCTCTGAATACAGCTAAAAACTTCTGACTTCTCCAAGTTGGTACCTTGGAGAGAACAGCAAGCAAGTCTGCAGTAATTTGTTTTAGCATTCTGAGCATCATGATTGTTCATATTTAGTTTGTTCAGATAAATACACAGGAAAGGCTGGTCTTTTATGGATTAACAAGACTGGAACAGTTCCTATTTGTTCCTTCAGAATGGCTTACCCTGGAATAAATTGGAATGCTGACCATGCAGGGATAAGGATGCCTTGGGTTTTTCTCTCTTCTGTTTTTTCTTAAAAAGCAGAGGGACATGATACAACTGTAGAGCACTTTTAAGTTATTAAGTTGTATGCAAACACCTTAACTGCAATTGAGTGTAGCACTAAAAACACACCCATCCCACAAACCCACAATTACCACAGTTGTTTCAACTTCTTATTTTACCCAGTTAACAGGAAAAGTGAAACGTGCAATAGCTCATCATTAGACTTCACTATAGGAAAACCTGAAGATGCTTCCTATTAACATTATAATAACTAGAGATGAGGGAATAATTTGCAATGATTTATCAAAAAATGTAGCCTCTTTTTCTGTTCATGGAATATTTATTGATAGCCTGCGGTTCTTCAATTTACTGACTATTCCAAAAATACTTGACTTCTTTTGGGAGTATTTTTACATGCAGAATGATCCCATTTTGCTTTGAACAGTCAATATTTAAAATTCCCTACCTGAGCTGTGCTCATTAGTAAGTGGCCAGGTGTGTGTGGGTGAATGATTGCATGGCCAACTTGAAAAACTGAGCTTCAGAGAATAATCACCTGCTTTAAATGTGCCTTCCATGAATCCTTGTGCCAGGAAAACCCAAATGCTTTAATGTTCACTGGGAGCGAACACAAGGAGATGAAACCTTAGCTAAAGATGAGGAAGTAAAATATGTGAACAAACATTTGCAGAGCTTTTTGCAGCATTTGCCCAGATCTAGTAACATTGGCCTACTGACCTAGAACTGCCCGACCTTTGGCACTGGGGTTAATTCAGCCCCAGTAACTTTAGATGCGTGAAATGACATTAAATTGTGTTACACGATCCTCACAGCAGACTTTCAAAAAACACAGCCTTAGCTCCTGCTTTTCCTCCTCTCCATTTATTAAATTGCTTTGGCCAGGGCTGCAACTTTTTAATGCCCTGGTTGTATGAAAGGTGGTGTAAACAGCTATTGTTCTGTTCCTGAATAGAGCTCCAAAGCTATTAGTGCTAATGGATGCTCCGAGTGCTGCAGGAGTCATTTACCACTTGGTTCAGCAGAACCAGGGCTCAGTTACAGCAACAGGAGATCCAGGCAGCAGCCAAGAGTCAGGAAGGCAAAATACAGCCCTTGAGATGGCAATTTGGCCACATTTTAAGGCACTGTAAACTTGCATTGATTTAGAGGAAGTAAGGAGTTCCCTTCTAGTTCCAGGATTTATACTGGAAGAAACACACTCATATAAAAGAACAGAATTATTTAGTGAAAATGTTCTTCTAGAGTGTAAATCTCAAAACTAAAGGCAAAGTGCACAGTGCTGAACCACCAGCAGGCTCTGCTCTTTGGGCCCTCCTCACTACCTGATTAGCCTTGACATTTTTGACTTTCATCTTCCACACCATCCATCTTTTTAAATCAAATAAGCCCAAAAGGACACCCTTGAAAGTGCATCTGTATAGTCTGAAATATGTTAATAATTACAGTAATTAAACCAAAGGGAATTTTTGTTTTAAATTTTCCCCCTCCAAGTATAAATTTATGAACCTATCAAAACAATCTTTAATAATTAGAAAGATTTCAAAGTACATATTCTCGATAAGAATAATTCTGTATCACCCCAGCCAAATGCAAACCCTTTTGCCAGAGAGTTCAGTGAGTTCAATGAACTCTTTCCTCTCAGATCTTGATGTATATTACTTGAGGCATCTCCACACTTCATTCACTCATTCAGCATAATAAACACTATTTCCAGCCTAATTTTCTAAAGAAAAAACCCTAATCTATGTATCATATTGTCTACTATATCAGAAAATTATGAAGCTGTTGGGCAATTCCAGTCCTAAATTTCATTTGGCAGAGGTGTAGAACTCTCACAGATAGGAAATGGCTTCAATTTTTATGAAAACAAATGATGAGGGAGAAAAGATAAATTCAAACTAGTAGACTTGTTAGAATGAGGCACAAAAACTCAGACTTCTTCCATTTTTTGTCTCATGGGACACCCTGACATCTGGAGAGAGGAAATCAGCTAAGAGGGCAGGAATCAGTAACAGAAACGCTTTTCTGTATTCAGCATGCTTTTCTGATCTACTTGTCACTAATTTCTCATCAGGACACCTGGAAAAAAACGTTCTTTGGACCAACTCCTTTGAACATCAATTAGGAGGCCCACAATGAAGCATGAAAGGATTTAAAAACCTGTCTGGAGCAACCCAGTACCTGGAGCTGGGTAGAACTGAGCAATCTGAGTAGCTGCTCTTGCCTCAGTTTGAGCTGTCAGTAACTGCCTGGATTGTCACATTCCTTTGGAGTTAATGCACCAAGTAAGTTATTTGTGTCATGCTACAGAGAAATCAAGCATGCACAACTAAGTAGCACTGTCAGATCAAAAAAAGTTCTTTGTGTACATATTTTCCAGAGCATTTTGTACCAAAGGAGACCTCAGAGATTAATGCTTATTTTATCGAGATTATCAACCGTGCTCCAATAGCAGGCCCTGTGTTTAATGACAGAATGAACCAGTCTGTAAATTGTATTGTGCATGCCTGGACTTCTCCCAGTGCTGTTGCTCATTTCAAGGTTAATGTTTCCAAGACTTCCATCCCTTTACATTGTCTCTCCTCCTGTTCTGTGCCCTGACACACTGCTCTGTGTTCATACCTTCTCATCTAGCAGAGCTCACCCTTCTCTGAAACAGCCTGCACCTACACAGACACAAACCAATGCACAAGCTACCACAGACAGCAGAGTATTTACTCTCATCTGCTCAGCTCAGAGCAGTGGAAAATCATGGGAATGCCACATAATTCCTGTTCTGTGACATGAGAACAGCTGTTATTGTATTCTCTTACACACCTGATTTTTTTCTTTATATGCCTTTGCTTCCTCTGTCAGCGCTAATGTCTCCTTGAATAACAAAGTCTCCTGAGAGATACGTATGGCATCAAAATGTTTACAAAGCCACATTGCCTGAGGGAAGAAAGAAATACAGGTTGAAGTATTTGGAAAGAAAATGAAGCATTTTTTTTGCAGGAGGTTGCAGAAAGACAGAGCTTTCCCAGCTATACATTTAAGAATACAGACTATATGTGGAACTTTAAGTAGTTTCTTATAAAGATGTTCAAGAGTCTACAGCTTTGAATAAGGGTTTTTTCATCTCCTGTGTCACAACACAGAATTTAAAGAAGAAAGTATTCTCCCTAGCATGCACAACCAGCAGCACCTGCAGTTTCTGTGGTCAGCTTGCGCTGTGGTTCAAATACAACTCTGACATTTGCAATTAAGAGGTGCCCGTGGACATGAGACAACTGACCATGCAAATGGAGAAACCCACAACGAGGGAATGCCACAAATGTGTAATTATAGGGCTTCTCACAGGTTAATTAGTCCTGCTGAAATGCTGGGAAAACAAGGCAAGCAGAATTCCACTGCATTCCAGCAGTATCCCTACCACTACCTGAGTGAGTTCTCACAGAGCTCGCCTGAAAATTTCCACTTAGTGTAATGTAGAGGTGTCTCCTTCAGGGATCCCACCCTTCAGTTTGTGCTCCCCTATCCCTTAAACAAATCTGAAAATTATTTTCACAAAAGCTGAGCTCAGCAGACTGGAAAAAGTGGGCAGTGTTACAACTGAATGAGGCTACTTACAACTGTAGTTTTCCCAGAAGCAGGTGGGCCAAGCACACAAATCCTTGGAGCTGTGAAACAAGGATATGTGAAAAGTCAAGCTGCAGACCAGCAAAGATCCCAACCAGTTTCCCACCACTGCATTTCATAATATCAATGTATTCACAATGAAACAATTATTTCAGCTGGAAAGCTGCCTCAGTGGAGAGCTCGGGATTGGGCTCCACTGGGAAAAGAAAGGGGAACCAGTAAGTCAGTGCCAGCTGAGTCCTCCTTTAATCTCCATGGTCAATGAGATTAACACTGAGGAACTCTGCCATTTGCAGAGATACAGGAGATATATACATCTCAATCCATTTAAATGCACAGAGTTTAGTGGGTGAACCAGAGCAAAAGATACAAACATTTCCTCACCCGAGTTTGACTTCTATTCCCAAAACATTTACTTAGAACTAACATATTTTGTAATGAAAAATTACTCTACTTTTTAGTTTCACCTAAATAGATTGTGTCAGGGTTCAGAGAAGGTTTAGATCCTGCAAAATGAAGCACTCTTGCTATGCCTTTTGACAGCTACCTTCACATTTTCTAGTCATCATTAAAAGCAATTTTCCTCATTTCTGTTTCTTATGTTTCTCTCCTTTTCCTGGGGGAAAGGTGCAAAAAATGCATCCCAGTTTGGAGGAATTCTTAATCCAATGCATACAAACAACACAAGAGGCACTGCCTTCAAAAGCTTTGTTGGGAACAAATTAGAGGCAAGACAAACAAGGGGAAAAATGGAGTAACTTGGAGGAAAGGATTTGGAACTTTTTCCATAAATACACCTTGGGCTGCAACTCTTTGAGTTGTTGTTTTATATTAACAGCTTTGATGTTTTTCCCCCTATACCACATGGGAGAAAAAAACCCAGACTATCTACAGGAGGGACTGGTTAGTATTTACTGGGAGTAACGTTGGTCAAAGCAGAGGAGGGATCTACTCACCCAAAAACCTCTCCAGCTCTGGATAACCAAGGGAGATGGTGTCTGATGGTAACAGACAGGCAAGGATGTGAAATGTATTTTTATGAGGCCTTCCAGGCACTTAACAGTTATTGGGCAGGTGCAATTTTTAAACATACATGAAACCCAAATTACAGATTCATCTTTACAAAGTTATCTGACTTGGAAGGTTTAAGAACAACTCCCCCCTTATTGGTTCTTGCAAATGCAACAGAACTAGTACACAATGTAGAAAAATACTTTAAAAGGATACATCAGCTGTTTTTATCACCTAATTTCTTTCAAATGTAATGTGATTAAATCCGAGGGTTTTTTTTAAAATCTAACACCTTGAAACTCCAGCCCGGTACTTAGGAATTATTTATAAACAGCGTCATAAAAGAGTGCTCGGGTGCCAACACTAATCAACTTCTTCAAACCACTTCAAAGAAAATCAAAAAACCTTTCCATCCACAGATCCTTTTGAGGTTTAACTAGGAGCATGATTTAAAATTCACAAGAAAGCCCTTAGGTATTGAAGCTTTAATACACAGCTTTCTTGGACAAACGTTTGATAAAAAACGAAACATACCATTATATACACCATCTCATGCTTTAATATTGCCCAGGGCTACTGTAAATGCTCACTTTGTACTAAATCTGGTTTTCTCTCTGCTTAGTGGCTGGCAGCAGATGGGGCAGTGTAATTCACTGATTTACTCATTTGCACACTTGTAAGACTCCTCGAAAGCTTTCTCCCCAAACATATGACACAGGGCACAACCAGGACACCGCTGGATGTCGTGTTTAACCCCCTCCATCAACAAATAACCAGGATTTAATACTTCAGCTCTGAACCAGCAGCTAAATGAAGTCAGGAAATTCCAGCAAATGCCTTTGTCTTCAATAACAAATCACATTTCATTCCGTGTTCACTCATGATGAGATGCTACAGGATTTACTCTTCCAAGTAAAGTAAGTTTTCTCACTCAACAACGATTTTAGCAATAACAAAATTAATCCTGGAATAATGCAAAATAACAGCTGGACTCACTGGGTAGCCATTTAAATCCAAAAGACTTTATGATTAATATTAATGTGACAAAATTTGCTTTCAGTGGTAAGAGAAATCCTTTGTCAAACAGGAGGAGCACATGCTGAACATTCATGCAGAACTTTGGAACGTTCCTTCGGAGCTTTGACTGCAAAGGAAGAACTCACAGCAACACCTCCTGGATCCTGAGAGCTTTTTCCACTAGCACAAGCCAAGGTACCCTGCAGAAAACTTGCATCTCTGACTGAAAGAATGATCAGCCTTCTTGTGGTCCTTTAAGGTTTTTGGCAGGAACACATAAAAGAACAATAGTACACAGCCCTAAACACAAATGTTTTGCCACACATTTGACCTGTGAGGTTTTCAAGGCAGTTGTAAGCCATAATCATCATTAGACTTGTTTATATTTTTAAAAGTACTTTAGATCCTATTATTTATTAAAAAGGTTTTCTAACTTCACACCTGGGATAGATGCAATGCTTCTTTTCCACACATCTCTGTTTGAAATTTTCTCTAGGGCTAAAACTGTCTGGCAAGGCAAGATCATGAAAATTCATCACTTTACTGATGGCTCTAATAAGGGTTTTTTTTCTTCTAAATAGTCAGCACCTTCCACCATGATCAAAAAGTAAAAGCAACTCTGCTACACATTTCTGCTACATTATTTTCCACATAATTTATTCTTAAAACAACATTTAGGCTTTAATTTTAATTGGAGTTCCTCTCCTTCCTTTGTAGGTTTTTCCAGCCCAAGAGCAGACAGCATTTTCCCTTTGACAAACAGCTGTGGTTCTATCTTTAGACTCCAAGAACTGAAGTCATGAAATGGAAACCTGCCTAATTCTGTTTGAATAATACTGTGGGGCTTAAGGACAAATGGGAGCTCCATTTTATCAGCATTCTATCAAACTGCAAGGAATTCTTCCACATATTTTCCATGGCTCTCTAAACCACATCGATCATTCACGCTGCCTGCATCAGAAAAGGCTGGGCACAACTGGCAGGATTTGATTTCTCCTTTTTTTAATATATTTAGCAGCATTTCAATCAACACCCACCTGATCAGCACCACTGAGAGCTCACAGCACCTCCAGTGGTAATGATTTCATTGATGCTGCAGCAGAACTTTCATAATGGTTTACTCTGGTTTTAAAGAAACATCAAAGCAACGTGACACCAGCTCTCCCTGACAGCTCATGCAGAACAAAAATTAGAGTTCACTTGTGCATATCCAAGTATAATCTGCCTAAGGGTGAACAGTTTGTAAATCAAATAATTTGATTGAGGGTACATGCTTTTATTGTGCAGAATACAGACTTCCTATTCAATTTACCAGGTTTTGTTACACACAGGAGTAGACACACTCACTGTTCCTTCAGCTGAGATGCCACTGAGCACTGGAACTCATTAACAGCAGCCAGTAACGAACTAATCAAAAACACAGAGAATCTGCCAGCCCAGGTAGAATAGGAAACCAAATTTACACCTGACAAAAGGAGTAATTAGCGAGCTTAAAGACAACAGGAAATATCAGATGGGGCACAGAACACATTAATAATTGATACACCAGAACTCTTTGTTATTCCCTTAGAGGGTTTCATTGTTATAACTGTTAAAGTGCATTTTTTATTAGATTACCCACTTAAAAAAAAAAAAAAAACAGAAATGAAAAGCATCTTGCCTAGAACTATTCCAAAATGCTCCCCATTTTTGTTTGTTCCCCCCTCCTCAACACAGGGCCTGAAAAGTTTTCTCCATCACCTGCCAAGTGCAGCAGTTTCCAGCAGCTGTTTACAAATAAGGAATTGAACTCTTTATAGTGTCTCCGTTTTCACTTACCATCATCGTTGTTTTGCTTTAAATGGTTTATCATGAACTCAATGGGATCATCTGGCTTATGAATTAATAGCTCTTCAAGCATGTTCTGAAAATAAATAGGACAAAGTCAGAGGAAAATTGAACAGCCCTGCAGGCACGATATCCTGCATTTTTACAGCAGTGCTCCAATGAGGATCTTAAACAGTTTATAAATGCTTATTTATTTCTTTTCTACAGGCAAAATTGAGACTCCAGAGCCTATTTTAGATGCTGAAAAACTGAAGATGGTCAGAAAATTGCCAATAAAAAAAAAAATCCCAACCTCTTTGCTTTTGCTTATTTATGGTACATACGGACACCAGAAAGGTTTGGCTCGAGCAGTTTGGGGTCGAGTCAGAGCTGATATAAACCCATACAAGGAGTGGCAATACACTGGTTTCAAGGAGGATTGTGACTTCACAGGCAGAGAAAGGACTAACCCTGGGAAACACCAACCCCCAGATTTCCTAGTAAGACATTTCAGCACAGCCAGGAATTCTGTAATTAAAACTAAACACCAAACAGAACTAATGCTCTGGTTCAGATCAGCTGCAGAAACACTCACATGGGAATACACATCTATTCCTAAAAAGCAGCCATAACATTTTAATATTTGCAAGTAAATTCCATAAAATTTTATATCCTCACCAATTGATTGTCTTTTATTGGCATGGCCTATTTCCCTTTTCTACTTCATCCAATTCATTAGAATAATTAAAACACTCAATTTCGTTTATAAACATGCAAGTTCTGATGCTTCAATGTCCAGAGGGCACAGAGCACAAACCATAAAATTTGTATTTTAATTGGAAGTTCATTTAAAGTTATTACTTTCCAGCAACACTTACTGAAACTAAGAAATGTGGATTTAGCATTACACTTACCCAGAGGTTTAAAAATAACAAACTTAAGAAAATCTGGGCTTATTGCAATTCAAAAGTGTTCAGGCTGACAGTGATTGACAATGTCACTGTTTCTCCCCTAAATCCTGCCTTCAAGTCCTTCTTTTTATTCAGTTCTCTTAAACCCAGTTTAATTTCATGCGAGTAGCTCTGGTAATCTCTGGGGGAGGTTCGTGTTTTGGGTCTCACTTTGTGTTTTGTAAATATTTTAAGTTTAGGACAACAATTCCCAGCTGTGTTTGTTTGTGCCAGCAAATTGCCACAACACAATTCAGGCACAAAAACAAAACAAGACTCTGAGTAAGTCCCGTAAACGTTTTATGGAAAATGAGGTCCTGCAGCTGCATTCGGTACCTCCTGGAATGAAAAATACAGCATTTCCATTAAAAAAAACCCCCACAATTACACCACACTGACCATACTAAATAGCTGTAAGTCACATAAAAAAAAAAAGAATAGAGGAGGGAAAAGATTGGGAAAAAAACCCAAACATTTGCGTGTATTTCGGTGAAATTTAAACAAGTAAAAAGGACTTTTTAACAGACTGTTTCAGCAGCACACAGGGACAGGCTCTGTCAGAGACAGCAGCACCAGGATATTTAGTGCCTCACAAACCTCCCCACGCACAACCCAAGGGCTTTCCCCGAACTCACAGCACAAAACACCCTTTCCCTAAGGCAGGGAAGCCGAATTTACTGGGATCTTTTCCTTTATTCCTGCCCACCTCTCACCGCCCGGCCCGACCGGGACCCCTTTGAGCCGGGTGATGCCCACAAGGAGCCCGGCCCAGGCCAAAACCTTCCCTGCGCTTCTTTCCGCGCCTCATTTGTTATTAATTTATTACCGCCTCCTCCTCCCGCTGCTGCCACGCCTTTCACGCCCCTTTTCCCCATTCGCTCCCGCTTTCCTCCTCCGCGTGAGGGCCCCAATTAACGCAATTAACGCGGAGCGCCTGTGGCCGCTCCCCGCGCGGGGCACTCGCAGCCCCACAGAGCCGTGTCCGCTCACCTGCAGGATGTGGAAGAGCCCCTGCTCCTCCGCGTAGGCGCCCACGGGCGGCGGCCACAGCCGGGCCGCGTCCTCTTCTTCCTCCTCCTCCTTCTTCTCCTCCTCCTCCTCCTCCCTCTCCTTCTCCTCGGCCGCCTCCGCCATGGCCGCCCCTTGGCAACGCCACGCGTTGCTAGGGAAGACGTAATCACCGCGCGTCAAAAGGGGCGTGGCCACCGCAACGGGAGGGTGGGTGAGTGGGGGCAACGTCATCGAGCGGCGACGGTTGCCAGGGGGACGGCGTCACGGTTGCCGTGGCAACGGCGGGGCGCAGGGCCCGCTGTCCCCGCTGTCACCTCGGCCAGCCAGGCCTTGTCCCCACAGCCCGGCCCCTCCCGGCACCTGCTGCTCCCCCGCCGCCCACACACCGGCCGGTACGAGCCGCGGCGCTCCGGGGTTGGAGGGTGCGGGTGAAGCTCCGGCCGCAGCTTTGGATCCCTCCCCAAGGTCGAAATGGCCCACCCCCGTGAGGAGGGGCAGGTCACCCACGGGCCCCGGGGCTGCCCGGGGGAAGGGGGAGGTTTGGGGCCGCTCGCGGGGTGTTTGGCCGGCGGTCGGGGCGTGTTTACAGCACGGCCGCTGGGGTTTATGGCAGGTGATTGTCAGCGCTGCCCCTCGGGCTCTGCTCCCCTCTCCCTATCAGCATTACGAGCTCGCTGACTTACTGCTGGGGCTCTGGGACTGCACGGCTTGGCACGACGTATCTTCTCTTTTTGCTTCTTTTTCCTTTTTTTCTTTTTTTTTTTTTCTTTTCCCTCAAAGTTTCCCACTAACCTACACACTGCCAGCTCAGGTGAGAGAGTTCCATACACAGAATCACACCGTTTCTAAAAAGCAGCTTCCTTTCTCTCCTTCTCTCCCCGAATCCAGAAGTAAGTAAACATGAATGAGATAGTGGAGACCCTAAGAAACATAGAGCAGAACTACAAGATCTTCCAGCAGCAGCAGTTTACATTTACCAGAGCACTGGATCACACCCGAGAGGAGGCCCATGACTTGATCAGACCTGTGGCCACCATTGTCCAGGTACAAAGTGTCCAGCACAAAGTGCTCTGCCCACCAGAACAGGGACAACACGGTGCAAACAAATGTTTTTACTGAGGGGAGATGGACAAAAACTCCCTACTGACATCTATGCATAACTCTGCAAACCAGTGGCAAAATTTGGGGAGAGAAATAGCTGTGTGAGGGTTTATTAATACAGAATGAATCTGCTGGCTGAGCAGCACTCTCTGATTCAGTTTAACACTAAATTAAAGTGATCTAGTTTAACACATTTCGCTGCTGAGGCACAGCCAGAAATACAGGGCGCAAGAAAACAATCAAACCAACCCTCTTTCCCCAGCCACACATGGAATCTGTAATCCTTAACTTGTAGGAACCAGCAGGCTCGGCTCTTCCCCCTGGTATTGGTGCTGCTGTATCTTTCTATAGTGCTTATTAAAAATAATGGCTGTGTTACAGAGGGAGGATGATGGATTGAGGGCTGAAAGTCCCAAGTGGGCACGGGGTTTTCTGGGCTGGTAAGTGAATTGTCTTGGAATTTTTATAACATGGGATGCTTTAAGTAGAGCTTAGACCACCTGGAGACAGAGGGGGGAAGAACAATCTAAATAAAATCAGAATTGTGGATTTGAGATGGCAGAACCCAGGCACAAAACCCAGGTGGATGCCAAAGGCAGAGTGAAAGCTGGGCTGTTATTAGGATTAGGACAGAGGATGGGCTGGTTGTGTTTTCTAAGGGCTGACTCTCTCTAACATTTGCTCATTGCATTGAAGAGGATTGTGACAGACATTACAGTGAGCTGTTTTTTTTTTTCCAAAAACAGGCATTGAGATGTTGTACAACATCATGCTGTTTTTAAAAGTGCCAATATTCCTGTGGTACTGAGCAAGCTTGGACTCCACTTCTTGGCAGAGGTGGAAGGGCAGCTCTGGGTGGTGACCTCAGAATTACATGGATCCACAGCATCCTCTGTGACACAGCAATACAGAAACTGCAGCCCTGGGGGTCCTGCCACCTAATTCCAGGGGGAGGATGGGAAAGGGAGAAGAGCAGATTGCCAGGAAAAACAGGGAGCAATTGGTGCAGCACATACTGGGGGCTGCACTGAGCAGGAGCTGAACTGCTGCCTGAGGGACTCCCCTGCTGACAAAAGCAGGCACCCATTTTATCCACTGCCATTCTCCATGGTTTTAATTTGTCATGAGGGGGCACAAGAATCAATGCAACCAACAGAAATGTGTGATCTCAGCCTACGGGTGACTTGACTGCCAGCTTTCTGTGCATGGAAACACAGACACTACAGAAAAAAATGACACTACGTTTGAACAGGGCTAAATTCCCAACCCCTAAAAGCTTTATGTGGCAGCATTTTTAGCATGAAGGGATGCCATTTCTGAGGGAAAAGCATAGGAAGGTGGAAAGGTGCAAGTGCACACCACAGTCAGGCAATGGCAACAGCTCCTGAAAGATTTCTGTGTGTGGAGTAGGGTATAAAGTCAAATCCCAAGTGGTTTTGTGAGACCAATTCCTGTCTTTGCTCCAGCCAGAGCCTCAAACACCACAGGGAGTCCCTGCCTGTGGTCATGACCTTGCAAGTTGTTCCTGTAGTCCTGGCCCTGTTCTGGTTGCTCCAGTGCATTAACTCCCTGTTGTTGATGTGGCCAACAAGAAGTCCTCTTACCCCATCTGTGAACATCCAGGCTAAAATGATACTCTCTTTAGGACTATTTCTGCTCACAGCAGCAGTAAAAAATCCTGCCACTCACAGGGACACAACACTCAGCAAACAGAGAGGAAGGAGGAATCTGTGGTGGAAATGGACCCTCAGGAGCCGTTTTTTATTTTTCTTACAAACCTGCTGAGAATTTGGCGAAGCACATTCCATGGCTTTTCTGTATGCAGAGACCATAGCCATACTGGAACAGCTTCTGCCTTCTTACAGAAAGCACTGAAGGTGCTGGAGTCCAGCTCTGGCTGCCAACCAGCCACTCAGAATTTTATATTCTGAAATGCCTGTAATTTCTTTGGAGGAGATACTTAATCTCTTGGCATAACATTTCTGCATGGAGTGCCCTCACTCTGGGTGACACAACTGCTCAAGGCAAGCAGGGAGTAGCATTGCTCTAACAGGTTAGTGAGGGTGGGTTAGGTTAAATGGGTTGGGATTGCAGTGGTGCCACATGGACAGCTGTGAAGAATGCCTGGTGCAAACACATCCCTCCAACCCAGAGCCAGCTGGGTCACTGCCCTCACTTCCCACCTCTGTGGGAGCAGACAGAGGATCCCTCTCACACTCACAGCCTGTTCCTTCAGTGCTGGCAGGGCTGGGTTTGGCTGTGGTGCTCCTTCACTTCTCCCAGGAGCGAGGAAGACTCACAGACAGCTCCCTCACCCCAGCCTTCCTCAGTCACAGGGAATGACAAGCAAACATCCCACATCACCTCACCCCTGCAGTTACAAGACAAAACAGCTTTTCATCACTGACCTGAGGGAACTTTGCAGCAGAAGTTGGATGCAATTTAACACCTAGCTTGTCTCTGTTTGCCCCCTTGGACAGGTGCAGTGCTACAAGGACCACCACTGCGTCAGTGCCACCGACAGGCGCATCCTCAACATGTTCATCTCCATCTGCAACGACCTGCGCAACCTCTGCCAGAAGCTGGAGACGCTGCATCCCGGGGACCACGTCACCAATGGCCTCCTGGAGAGATGCAAACTGCTCCTCAACGACAGCAACGACCTCAGTACCATCCGAGCCACGTAGGTGTTTCCTTCAGCTCAGCCTCTGGGAGTCCCCTGCCCGTGCTGGGCAGCTGGAATTGAACATTCCCACTGGACTTCTCCACGAGTTCTGTCACAACACCTTCCTGGCTTTAGTGAGGGTACAAGGTGCTCCCCAGCTGTTAAGAAAATATTGCCAGCCTCCATTCATAAAAAAGGGGGTTGGTTTGCTTATTCATCATTTTCACTGGTGCATGGCAGGGCATTTCCAGGCCCTGAAGTCCCATGCACCGTGTGGTCATGACGTGCAAATTGTTCCTGCAGTCCTGGTCCCTGTCGTGGTTACTCAGGTGCATCAACCTCCTCCTATTCCTCCTCCCCACAGAGCTAATTTCTGTAGGGCAGGTGTCTGTACATACTCTCAAAGTCTTCCAGATCCATCCCAGCAGCCAGGGTGATGTGTTTGGCAGGACTCATTCCTCAATACGCAATTCCATCCATGCCTTTCTGTTTCTGGGAAACAGCTGGCTGTGCAATCCTGCTCTTCCCAGCGGGCCCTGTGGGTTGCACTGCTGGGTCTCCTCTGCCAATTGTTTCCTTCTGTCCCACAGATACCCCCATGGTGTTGTGAATTACCTGAGCTATGAAGAAGCAAGGTACCGTTATGGGGGTGTGGTGAGCCTCCTGCCCATCGTTATAGACCACCTGAAGGAGTGGGTAACCTACACTAAAAGGCACCTGCTGCATGAAGTGAGTCATGGACGTGCCAAGAAGGAGGCCCCCACTTCCCAAAACCCACCTTCTGTGCACTTTGCAACTCACACCTCCATTTGTAACAAAGCTACTGTACAATTGCAGGAAAAGGATTTCCAGAAGTTCCTGCTTGAAAATCAACGTCCGAAACAAAAAGCTCCCTGGAGGCCACCGGGCAAACATCCCTATTAAAGGATCACATCTTCTGCTTACCACCTTTAATCAGCTGGCTGATTAAAGACAGTGAAATGAATACTAGAGATCCATCCTGAGTCCACTTTCTGAAGGGTTGCCCTGCCAGCCAGCTTGGGACAGATACACACCCTCTCCCTTGCTGATATTTCCACTCTCCTCCTCCAAGTGATATCCTGACAGAAGTAGCTGTAGCTACAGCTGGTCCCTGGGACCTGCTCCAGTGGGAGCAGGTTGTAATCTCTCAGACAGGAATCTTGGACAAGCTACTTGAAATGAGATTTTACACTTTCTCAGGCTCCTTTCTGAGGAACATCCCCTCACTCCACAGCCAGCAGGGTGAAGAACCTGCGTGTCTGAAGGACATGACACAGCAGCAAAGGCCTGTCATTATGGATTCAGACACGTCTTTGAGATTTAGACTTGTCCCTAAAATTCCCTCAGCCCCACTGAAATTGTTTGGTTACTGGACCACAGAATCCATGTTTACAGGACACTAATGGTGTCTCCTGTACATGCCTGGCTACAGAGGTCAGTGTGCTTCAGCTGTGCTCTGCTGCACCTTTCCTGCAGGTTCTCACTCCACAGAACATCTCCCTTTGACCTGTTTGACTCCTTTGCTGTCAGAGCTAGAGATATAAAGGAGAGCAGAGTTCATATTGCCCTTAGTTTGTATGTACTGACAATCTCCAGACTTGAACAAAACACCCCTGTGCTCCCCAGACCTCTGCAAAACTAAGTCATTTCCAGCCCACGTGATTCATGGGAATGTGGGGGGAGCAGAGAGGGTGAAAGCTGTGGCCATGTTCAGATGGTTCCTTTTCAAATAACAAGTTAAACTGTCTGTGCTTTCCCTTTTTCAAGAAGAGAATCCAGCTTGCCTGGCTCTCAAGGATATCAGGAGGCTCAGTTCATTAAAACACGTGAAATATGTTTTTATACCAGCACTTTGCAACTCTAGCACAGTTTATCCCAGTGCTGGAAGCATCTTTCACTGCAGCCTGCTCTGGGAGGGTCAGCAGAGCCCCATTCTCTGGAGCTGATGGAGATTTTTGGGGTGATTTAATCAAGCACTGTTAACTACAAACTGAAGATCTCAGTAACAGAGAGTCTTCCCTGTATCTGACTATTCTTCTCCCCTCCCACAGGCAAATCACCTCCAGCTCTTTGCTTCCTGCTGGAAGACACTCCTGAATAAACAATTTCCCCTTGCATATCTGGCTCAGTTTGCTAAAATTGGGAGAAAGATCCTGCCTTAAGATGACCAGTTTTTGGCAACAAGCAGCTAAAAAAGAAGGGAGAGGAGGGAGCATAGGGAGGAATGATAGCTCAGGTGAACTGAGAAGTATTTCCAGAAGCACTTTTATTCCTCACACAACACCACCTCCTTCTGCACTTTTTTCCTTTCCCTATCCACTGGCACTGCAATGCACCCATCCACTCTGGAGCAGAAGCCTATTTTTAGGGAGACATGATCCAACTGAACCAACCCTTGGTGAACTCAACAAAGGGTCACAATGAGACTCCCGGGCACTACTGGGGCCACAGCCAGGGGAATGTCACTGTCACCCTCTCCAGCTTCACTTGAGAGCCCTGGGGCAGAGGAGCTCCAGGCTGCCAAATCCCATGCTGGCAGCTGCCCTGTGGTGTTTCGTGTTGCAGACAAGTGTCCAGTGACACTTGCTGCCTTGGAAAGTTTTTCAGGACAAGCCCAGGCTTTGTGGACACAACGATGACAAGTGTTGGGGACACAAGAGATGCTACTCCCAGATCTTGTTTCCAACCTTCCTGGCCCTGTCCTATAGTTTAAATTTGAACACTTAGGCTCTGATGAGACCAAAGTTATCCTCCGGTTTGTAGGTCACTTTCAGCTTCCATGGATGAACACAAGTGGCTGGGCAGGAGAGTCCTACCAAAGCCAGTCCACCACTGCTGCTCAAAACCCCAGTGCAGTTATCATTTTGCACTTGCCCCAGGTGATACACCCAACAAAGAGTTCCCAAATCTTAATAATAACATTCACACACGCATAGTAAGGTGATACACACAAGAAACAATTTCCAAATCTTAATAATTTCTAGCCTGGCCCTATCCTTTCAGTCAGTGTCATGCAGCCAAAATTTTAAGACCCAAGCAGAAAAATGAGTGCATAAAACTTGCAGTCTGAGGTTTGATAATGACAAGACCAGAATCTGTTGGAAGACTGCAAAGTTAAGTCTCACAAAAACATCTAGACAAATTACTTAATTTCCATACAAGTTCTCCTCTTCCAGAGTGGATGGACACTTCAAAAGACAAAAAGATACAGCAAGAATTGTTTTTCTCTACTACAAATCAAGCTGTTTGAAGAATTTACATAAACAGGATGTAAATGCCAAACACAAAAGTGCAATAAAGTTTTACTTTAGCCTCTGTGAGCATAAAATTGCAAGATACACACTGAGAAACCAGGCAGGGCCCCAGACTGACTTTCCTACAGATCTGTCAGTTGGCCCAGGAAATAAATGCTGCGGTTTTGTTCAGAGACTGAAATAGAGATACAGGCTGGGAAGAGATGATCTCGACAGAGTCCTGGCATCTGTGGGCTAGGAATTACCTCTGTGCTCCCCTTGGCTCAGCTAAGGGGCAAACCAGGCTTTTGTCTACCTGAGCAGCCTGGGCTGGTGGGAGGTGTCCCTGCCCACTGCAATGGGGTTGGACTGGATGGCCTTTAAAGGTCTCTTCCAGCCCAAACCATGCTGTGATCGAGTATTTCATGAGTTAAATCTTTGGTTCCAGCATCTCACACAAGGTGGAGCTCAGACCCCCAGAAGTTCAGGTCGTGTTGGAAATAGTGGTGGGCTCTCAAGGGAAGGGGAAGGGGCAATTCAATGGAGAGAAGAAACTCAGCATCCCGATCATCACCGATGCCAGCGGAGCTGCTGCAGGATGAAGGGATGGGCTTGGCAGGGCCTCTAGTGGCTGCCTGACAGCATTGTCCGGTTTGGGAACAATTCCAACACTCCCAAATCCTGAATCCAAGGGCGCTTGGACAGCCCTTGGGCACAGCAGCATTCCCGGGGGAGGGCACTGCGCCTGTGCCAGGGAGCTGGAATTGCACAAGGGTCAGGGGCTGTTCCCTGTGCCCAGCACGCCGAGGGCAGGAGGGCTGTTTTCCTGGGAGTTCTGAACCCCCTTGGGAATCAGTACTCAATACTAGCTCGGGCTCTCGGTCAGCTGAGCCCCAGCAGAGACCCCAGGAATAGCGCCTGGCACACAGCAAAGATCAGCTGGGTGGAACTGAACTGGAGGGAGCACTGGAGGGAAGAGGCCTTCAGGGAAAAGAGGCTGAGCCAAGAAAAGCTCCCAGACACCAAAATCCCGTCAGGTAAAATTATTTGGACTAAAGTCTTGCCTGAAAAGTAAAGCCCGTGTGAACACTCACTCTGCTTCATCTGCAGAGCTCCGGTGTGTGAATAAAGGAACTCAGCTCCTGTGACTTCCTAAACTATTTCATAACCACTTAAAATCCACCATTGTGCCAGCAGCTAAAGTGGTTCCAGTAAATCAAGATTTATCAGCAAAGATAATTTTAATTTCCTGAATTTCCTTCCCTAATGCCTACTGTGTGTTTATTAGCTGTGTTATAAACTACTAAAGGTACTACTTGGCATTAGTAAGGAAGGTACTTTATTCTTCTCTTTTTGTACCCTACTGAATACACTCCTGTGGGTAATTTTTACCTAATTTTTTTTTTTTTTTACATTGGCAAGTGCAGCTTTGCAATGCCAGGCTTATTAAGAGATACACAAAATGGATTTAAAATTACTTAAGAGCAAGTCAAATTCACTCTGTACATTTTCGTATCACTTACCCCATGCTGTAGAACTCATCCCAGTGCAGGGGCCCAGAATAACTTTCTGTTAATAACGCTAAGATAATGGTTATGGTAACTTGTATATAAAATTCTCCACATGCACTGTTACTTGGCCAAAGTGTGTTCACTAACACTGTGGCACTTGCACCATCCCCTTGCATGTGTTGCTCATATTCAAGAATTATCCTCAGCCCTTAACTGGAATGCTGAGGTTCATGTATGGATTTCTAAATTTCTTTGAGTGACCTTTTAAATATTTCCTTATTTAAAGGAAAAAAAAACCCAACCAAAACACAAAAGAGCAAAACCAGTGAGAAAGTGCCAGTCTGAAAAAAAGAAAAAGCAAAACAAGAGAACAATCTCAACTTACCAGGTTAAACTTACAGCAATATGATCCCCCCTGGCCTGAGGAACTGCCTTCCTGTGTGCACCGTGGCTCCTGAGCAGGGGAAAGCACAGCCAGGGACAGAGCCAGCTTCCAGGAGCAGCCCCAGCTTCTCAAACAAGGCTTTGACATTTCCAGCTGTTAATTTCTCTAATCACTGTGCAGTCTCTGGCCTGCAGGAAAGCAGAAAGCTCACACGTGGATCTGCAGCACTGAACTGTCTGCAGTTAATTCATGGATTAGACCGGCACATTGTTGGTGAGTTTGTTTGCCACAGAAGAAAAAAGGCTTTGGCTCCATCAGAAAAATGAGCTTCTCATGTTGAATCCTGTGCAAAGGGGCAGCAGCACTGACCTGCTCTGGACTGTCACATCTGGGAAGATGTCTGGATACTGAACTCATCTCTGCATGTTTTGATCCCAGAAAGGTCGGCTTGCAGGGAATTTAACACAGAGTAGTGCAAAACAATACATTTTATTTGTTCACAGTTAAACACAAGCAACTGCCTTGACATTTTAGAACATTCTAATAAGGACAGCAAAACCTCCTTTTGGTTTAAGTTCTCTTTAGCTTACGATTGTACCATTTCCTCGTATTTCATATTTATGGCATTTAATGTGGATTGTTTAACATGCTTACAAAGAGCGAGGCAGGGAACAGATTAACTTGACAAAGACAGCAATTTTAGATTTAACTAAAAGCAGTCAGTTAAAAAAATCTGTTTCCACTTCACTGATGGGACCCCTTCAAACAAACTGCAAGTTAACTACATACAGCAGATCCACGATTTTTAGACTTACAAAAAAAAAAAGGAAAAAAAATTGCAAAATTTTGTTCCTCCATAATCTTTGTGGTCCATAAACAAACCGAAAGTGGTTTCCATTACTATCCTGGTGCTAAAATCCTTGTTTAAAAGAAGAAAAAAGCCACCTTATCAATGAGCTTGAGTTACTGCCATGGCATTTTTGTAACCGACACAAAACCCGCCTCTCCTCGGAACGCCAGATACACCCCCGGGCTGGGCAGGGCAGGATGGGGAAGGAGCCCCTCCAACACCCCAGCCCGGCAGGCCAATGTGCAAACCGTTCCCTCCTGGGGCTGGGATCCCGTGGGGAAAGGGGCAGGAAACCTCCACATCTTCCCAAAACACACGCTACCACGTTTGCTACCACTAAGTCTGAGAAAGCCTAAAGACATGTCGACAAAACCAGTCTGTCACTTACAACCAACTCTCTACTCTCTATTCCATGCAGAGTCAAGCTTTGACACAACCACTGAAGTTCAACCTCTACTCTCAGAGCTCCGACTGACCAACCCAAAGGACACGGAGAATAATTTAAGACAGGCAGAAATGTATTTAGACCCTGGGTGCTACGGAAGCGGAAACGGGAGGGCAAGTCCTGTCAGGAGCGAGCACAGAGCGGGCTGCTCTGACAGCCTTGCTCCCATCAGGGTGAAGAAGGGATTTGAACTACAAATGCAAGTGTTCTTGGACTTGATTTCTAGGTGAGGCAATTCCTGAACAGCAGCTGCCACGCACAGAACGTCTCAGAGGAGAGGCCACGTGTGATGCAGGGTGACTGTGGGGTCTGGTCTGTCCGAGGAGCCCGGACCCAGACACATGGAACGCACAAAACAAGCACACTGCCCTCCCAACAGCAGGCTCTGCTCTGCCATGGAGTTCAGTCTGACCACTGACAAGCCCTGAGCCCACAACCCTCCTTCACAGAAGGCTCATCACTGACTTAAAACATGATTAACACCCAAAGGCCTCACACCAGGATTCTGATTCCCAGTTTGAGCAGGATTCCTCCTCAGCCTTGTCTTCTGAGGAAGCAGGATGAGGGTGAAGGGGAGAGACCGAGAGCCAAACTGACACTGCTGAGCTGAAAAATGTGCTGCAGTCTGAGCAGAAGAGCACTCAAAGAAAACCATATTCTGAAAGCATTCCCAGAAAGAATGAAGCCAATTGCCTGGACTCAAACCATGGTGGTCTTGCTCAGACCAGGAACAAGAGCAGAACTGTGAAGGAGGGTCAGGCAGCACATTTCCCTGATCAGAGAAACAAATCCTCCTCTGCAGATCTTCGTAAGCTTGCAATTCTACATCCGTGTTCTGCACGCTCTCCCTACTTGAGTAAAGCTTCCTCTTCCCTCCTCTCCCACCCCAATTGCTTTCCCACACAAACCAGTCTGAGGTCAGTAACAGTCTGTCAGGCAAACACTTAAAATACCAAGAGGATCAGAAGCTAGTGTTTTAACAAGTCTTCAGCATTTACGGTCTCTTCTGCATTACAAGCTCCAGTTCCTTTTTGTCTGTTCCAATGTAACTTTCCAGGAAATGTTAAGGACAATATAAACAACGATCATGAATTAGGGTGAATGAATCATTTTGCAGAGGTGCAGTGTTCTTTAAACGTTTGGGTATTTAATCAGACTCCAACTTAATGAAGTCTGAGGGATGTGGGACAGTGGACAGGCAAAATAGAGACCCTTAGATGAATGCACTGGAAATTCTAGTGCTGCTTCTTTCCAGGATGAAAGGAACTGAAGTCACCTGGACAGGCAACACAACCAACTGCTCTACATTGGAAGCTTGCAAGGAAATATAAAGCATTCAGAGTAGACTCACAAATGTTAATTTGGCCTCATATTGCACTCAAGTTCATAAACGCAGCCACTCAACTGGGGACAGGGAGAAAGGGAAAAAATACTTTCAAATGCTACCAGTTGTCCCTTCAAGTTAGTACACGCTGATAAGGACTGAATTGGAGAAAGAAGCAAGAGTTAGGCTGGGCATTTCAATTCCAGACCCAAAAATTCACTTTGCATTCACTCAGCAGCCTCCT
Source organism: Xenops minutus (assembly GCA_035221455.1). Lineage (NCBI taxonomy): Eukaryota > Metazoa > Chordata > Aves > Passeriformes > Furnariidae > Xenops > Xenops minutus. The sequence goes on along the minus strand of JAWWEE010000037.1, from coordinate 1,203,170 downwards.
TCTGTTCCTGGCCATCGATCCTGCTCCGCTGCATGAGCCACTGCTCAGACCAAAGAAACATAAAAGCTTTTAGTTAAACTTGCATTCACGCCTCCTGTTCTATGCCAAGAATATGAAAATAACACTGATTGACTATCTTCCTCTTTAACTGTGGTCATGATGAGTTTCATTGTAGTCCATGATATGAAGCTGTCCAACACTGCTTTCCTGGAGCTTAGGCGAGAGACTGAGGTTATCGGGGCTCGGAGGGGCCTTTGACTCCATGCTCGGATCTTTACATAGTTCAGTCTTTAGAGCATCAGCCAGCCTGTTGATGGTTACACCCTCCTCATCACACTGGCTCTCACTCTTGTTGCGAAATAATTCTCGTGCCTTCATTCCAAGGAAGCTCTTGGAGCTGGGGAGTGAACCTACAGTGAGAGGGACAGTGGACGAGGGCTCCAGCAACACGGATGTCTCCCAGCGACTGCTCAATCTCTGGCTCTGGGGCTTTTCTGGGGTGGAGAGCTCGCTGCTGCTGCTGCCAGCCTTGCTGCTGCTGCTGCCTCGAGTGCTGGGAGGTTTGGTCTCTCCATTTCTACCAATGGTTTCTTCACTGTGTCCTGCCACTGTATCTTCATTACCACAATCCACCCTGTTTGGGAGAGGATATAGAGTCAAGGAAATCACAGCCACTAAACAACCGAGAGGGAAGTGCTGGCCAAGGCAGGTTACTCTGATTACTCTCCATTTCTGCAACTGAATATGTGCCTCAACAGGTCTCCTTTCATAATTCTGTGGCAAAGCAGGAGTGACACACTCAGCTTTGCAACGTCCAATGCTCCAAGTCCAAAACTGACAGCAATCCCACAGCAGAATGGAACTGGATCCTGACTTTTTAAGGTAAAGGAAGAGGTCTGTACATCCTCCTTAGACTGGAGATCTCTCTTTTACCTAACCCAAGCACAGGTGATCACCACAAATCTGGCAGTGCAAGGAATTATCCTGATACTGTGGCAGAATTCGGTGTAGGAAAAAAGGCACAATCTGAAGGAAGTACAGCACTAGCCAGATGCTTTGGGCAGACAGGTGGAAAACAACCACTGAACAACAGCATCACCATTTGCAGATTAAAGTGACCGGTTGGCCTATGAGACAAACCAGAGGTTCCCCTCAAGTGTCAGTAACAGCTCAACTATCTGGGAAGTACTTCATGAGCACCTCCAGGGCTGTTAAGGACTCTCTGGTAAGCTGGGGCAGAGTCCTCAAACAGATTCAATCTGTCAAAGGTGGACCAACAGCTCCTGAGGTGATGCATCCAAGTGCTGGGAATTCCATGAGGAAATCAACTTTGATGAGTCCTGCCCATTTTACACAACCACCCTTACCTTTCTTCTGCTGCTTCAGCTGCTTCTGTCTTATCATCTTCAAGTTTTTTCAGTAGGCTGCTTTTCTCCAGACGGCCAAACAGATCCAAGATCTCCAGCTCAAACGCCTGTGTGATTCTCTTCTGGGCTTTATACCTACTTTCTACTGCTTGCAGCTGACCTCTGAACAGGAAAAGAAACCAAAATGTCCAATGTCTCCCAATTCTGCATAAACTTTGATAATGCATATGAGAAAGCACAGCTAAAATGTTACAGTGGAAGCCCTTACCTTGCTTGGATTTTGACATCTTCCAAGTATTTCTTTTGTTCCAGGAAGAGGTGGTCCTTCTTTGCAAGCTGAGATTCCAGTTCAGCTATCCTTTTCTGGGAAGCATCAAGCCTTTGGCTCTGCTGTTGAACACACAACTTTGCCTTCTCCAGTTCTTTCCGAAAAGCAGCGTGCAACATTTCAACCTCCTCGAAGCAAACAACACAATGATAAAGCATAATTTGATTGTGTGTTATTTTTATTAGTGTTTAGACATGTTTTTGATGTTATAAATAGGGACATTTTAAAGCAGGATAGAATAAAAGCAGCATTTCTAAAAACAGATATAGAAAACTGGCTATGCTGAAGATGTACACCATTAAAATAACTACACATCACTGGAATTTATTAGCACATTAATGTTCCTTATGAAAAGCTCTTTTCATCAATGCAAACTTGCCAGTTCTGCACTGGATTAGAAGAGACAAACTCCATTTTAAATCCATTTTTGCAGCATGACCTTCATTAAACACCAGTAAAAGCCTTTTTTGGCTTATTATTCACCTTCTTTAATTACTTGCTCTCACGCAGAAACAATTATATTGTTGTGTAATTTACTTGCTTCTAATTAGAAAAAGGTTTCTTTCAAGTCAGGAAGTAAAACCATATGAACCACAGAAGTTTTCGTGAAGTTACTACTGACTTTTAACAGGAAAGTGACTGAGAAGACTAAGATGCTTGTTTGAGAGCAGCACCTCAGGAAACCCCATAAAATCCTGGTTAAGGCCTTTCTACAAATCCTGGCACTACTGCCCTGGGTCACTTTACCAACAGTCTGCTGTCAGTTCCATTATGAGCACAGTAAGTCTTGGCTTTTGGAAAAAAAAACATTGCTAACAACTTGGATCAGGTGGCTAAAACTGACTTCAGGTGTACCCCAACAACCTCTTCTTGGCTTTCAGAAGGGGCACTGAAGATATGCCCCTTAAACCCACAGTGCACAAAAATACCTGAACAGAAGACCAAATACAAAACCAAATCCCTGAAAATCGATTTCAGAACAAAGTTATCTGTTATGTTATGAGGCATTTCCTTCTGAACTCAAGGTTGGGAACTGCTGGGTGGTGCCCTCAAGTGAAGTGTCCCCCAAAGTCCTCCCCTGTAGCTCTGCAATACCTTTGTAGTGTCTGTGTGCTTGTGCTGCAGCTGCTCCAGGTAGAGCTCGTTGACCTCCCCAAGAACCAGCAGCTGCCTGTTCAAGAACTCCATCTGCTGTTGCACTGACTCGCTGTTGGAAAGCTGGGAAGAGACAGGGAACAGAATGCAGAATTGGGATGGATGGTTCAGCAGCAGAGTCACAGCTGGCAGGGGATGTTTATAAAGGAGAAAGACTAGAATCCAATGCATCATAAATAGTAGGTGTTAAAGAAATTAATTTTCATGAAGAACAACTCATTTTCATTCAACTTCTGACATCAACAAGATGCCTAAGATGTCAAGGTTAAGACAAGTTCATAATGCTCAATCTGCAAATTCCCACTGTGGAAAAAGCAGCCAAAATGAGAAGTTTCAGAAGTCCTTGAAGTGAGTTCAGACTTTCTTCACCAAAATACATTTTTCTGTGTTGTTTTTGTGCAATTAATATCAGACTCTACGGAACTAAGCATAGGCTTCTTTCAGAACAAGAAAGAAAAAGCACCTGATGAAAATTATGAGATTAAAAAATAAACAGAAAGACACAAGGGGACACTGGGAATGCTGACTTTTCTTACCTTTTGAGAAACTTGGCTAAGCAGCAATTCAGTGTGACACACCTTGTTGTTGGCCTTCTTTAACTCTAACCTCAGGTCTGTTATCATATTCCTGCAGTCTTCCAGCTTGGTCTGTTCAAGTGACAACAACAATACTCAGGGTTCTGGAACTTCACTAAGGACAGCAAGGGCACAGGGCTGGAAGGCTGTAACCCCCAGCACTGGAAATCAGGTTATACTGAGCTCTTGTGAAAGCCCCAAAACCAGCTAAGAAACTGCCTTTTCCTATTTCCAAACTGAAGGCAGGGCAAAACAACTATAAAAGTTAAGCCCTTCCAGTCATGCACTGTCCTACTCTGAATTAGAACAGTATCTCTCATAGAAATGTGCAGCTTTCTCTCAGGTATTTCATGCCTTGTTATTAAGAAGGTTATTTTTAAAACCAGTAAGTAGACAAGAATTTTCTTCATGCTTCATACCTGCAATTCCTGGCTCTGGTTGTAGAATTCCTCCCGGTCGTGCTGCAGCTGTCTGATCTGGCTGTGAAGCTGAGCCACTATATTATCATGTTCCTCCTGGAACTGGTGGTACCTTGCCTGTTCTTTCTGCAAACTCAGTTTCAAGGCCTGGATTTCCTTTTCCTGTAGTTTCAGCTGATCTTTCTGTTAAGAATCCCACATGAAGCGTCAGACAAGACACCTGCTTATGAGTTAGAACACCTGCCCTAAAGCATCAGCCAAGCAAAGCTGTCCATTACCAGCAGGGCAGGCAAACATTTTCAATATACAGAATATTTACACAGAACCTGTTCTTAAGGCTGTTGGGATTTGGTTTGTTTTGGGCTGAAGAGGAGATGAAATGCTGGTAAGAGTGGACAGGCTGAAAACCCACAGTCACATCCCAAGGCACAAGGAGCAATAGCAATGTTCTTCCACTGCCCCTCATGTTTTCCTTTTAGGGCTTCACAGCTGAAGCAACAGTTCATCTTCCAAAACCTATTTGGAAGTCTATTTTTGGTTCTTGTAGTGAACTACCACAAGGTGAAACTGTTGATGAAATTAGCTATAGCATGAAAATACAGAATGAAACACAACTAAATCTGTAATGAGACGTCCTCCAGTGAACTTGTAAGTTCAAATTCTATCAGAGTGGACACCTCTGGAAAACAACACGTGAGTTTCCAGTTTTTGCAGTTACTCCTCAACTGAGGAGCAAAAGGACAATGCCTCTTTAAATATGCAATGAGGTGTCTAGCCAGGCATTGGACAACCACTCCACCAACAGGGAAGCCTCTAACATTATCCAAAGGCAAGTGCTGGCAGGGGTCAAGCATGAAGGCAGCCACTGATTCAGATGCCTTTAACTACAGTGCATTCCACAGACACTGACTTTAAGATGGTGAGAAATGAGGCTTCTTTCTGAACTGAGTGGTACACCAGCCAAAGCAATGAGCCCTTGTTGAGCACCAGTGTGCTCCCCCAGTGCCTGGGCTGGCTCCCTGCTCACCATGGCAGCGTTGTGCTCCTCCAGAGCTGTAGCTTTGATGACTTTGCGCAGGAGCCGGCGGTTGCGCAGCGCGTGCTGCTGCCTCTTGAAGCGCTCGTACAGCAACTGGTTGTGCAGCAAAAGCAGCTGGTTCCGCAGGGTGTGAATCTCATCTGAAGGGGGAGAACCTGCATTGGGAGACAGAAGAGGTTACTGAGCTGCACTGCCCCTGTTCTACATGTGGGAAGTGTTTTCTAAAGTGAAAAATTAGATTTGAAATTGCAGCTGTAAAAATCTCTCTGCTCTATCTGATCTCCAACACAATCTTTGATTTGTAAACATTTTTCCCCAAGCTACGTGTATATGCTTCAAATGGGTTCCTCCTTGTATTAAAGGAAAAGCCAAAATCACCATCACCACAGAACCCTAAGAGTACAAAACTAAGACACACAAGTGAAGAAGCAAGGAAAACAATCATCAGCTTTAGATTCAACGGGTAGTGAGACGGTGGAAGGATCTATTAAGATGATCAGCACCACCCTGAAGCCTAGCAGGTCTGAAATGGTCATGGGCAGAAGTGTCCAGAATTGTGGGGAAGGCACTTTAGGCTTTTCAAAGGTGAAAAATAGCAGTTCATCTCACTGGAACACAGCTGTCTATTGCTAAGCAGATAAACCATGACTTAATGGAGGGCACCATCTTTTTGCAGCACCAGTCATAAAAAACACGACCAAAAAGTATGCAGGTCATTGTTCAAGCAAGTCTAATAATAGAGGAACAGATTGCCAAGACACATGAGAAATTTCCTCACCTCCAAAGTGAGTCCAGTCAGCAGATTTGCTTGGCAGAGACAATCTGAAAAACAAAAGTGCAGCATTAACAGGTACGTTTGGATATAAAACCACTCTGCAAGTCACTTTAAAATAAAATGTGCACCCCAAAAGAGCTTATAGCCTAGTAAAAGTACAATTATAAGGTCAGCTGGTATAAAGAGGAACTGTGCAGCTGCTTTTCAGGCACAGCTATTAAAATTAAAAGGAGAAACAAGAAAGTCTGCAACGTAAGATTTTCAGTCACCTACTTGTTCAGCTCCTTAGTGTGTGCATCTGCTCCTTGCTGAATCAGTCTGTCCAGCACTTCCACAGGAGAAGTCGAGGACATACAGTCATCATCCTGGGTTCCCTTGGCTTTCTTTAGCAGCTCCTCAGTCTTCTTGCCAACAAAGAGGTAGGCAGTCTTTGGTAATGCAACCTCGAAGAGGTGCTCATAGAGGGGAGGCTGCCCACTCCCAAACACCACTCTCCTTTGTGCTGGTACTTTGCACGGGCTGGGAGTGAGAATACTCGTCTCCCCAGAGGTTCCTTCCCTGTTCCCAGCAGGGCTTTCCCCAGAGCCTCCACAGGGCTTGTCTATGGGAGTAAACGTTTGTTTGGGTGTTTCCCGTGCATTCTCAGGCCCAGGCTTGTCCAGAGATGTTAAAGGCTCAGAGGTCTGGCTGTGTCCCTGAACGCTGGAGACTGCTGAGTGGGTTTTCTTCTGAGAGCCTGACAGACTTTCATTTGTGCGGTAAAACGGGGAGTCAAACCCTCCTCTAGGCACCATGTGTTCAGCATCGGTCGTGATCTCCGAGATCTCCTTGGATATTGCATCTGGGAAGAGCGGGGAGCATCGTTATGTCTCCTGTATTTCAGCATTCTCAACATTTCCTTAGCCAAGGGGTGGGTAAGGATGACAGGCATTACCTTCCTCTTTGTCCTTTTCAGCGCTGTCTTCAAACGACAAACCACCCAAAAACTCTGGAAGATCACTTAAGGTTACTGAACTTTTACTACTGGGTATGTCTGGAAAAAAATAAGAAACAAAAAGTTAGTTGTTCAGGTGCCATTTTCTCCAGCCTCAGCACAGCACAAGACACAAGACTTTTACTGCTGCAAAGTCCTTAGGATTAATTTGTCCTTCCTTCAGATGCTTCCTCAAAGGAGGAAATTATCTGACTGCTTTTCCAAACCACGTGGATCAGTCACAGGTCAGTCCTGATCCCAAAATCAAATTTTGTAAACTTAACATTGGCTATTGCACAACCTCTGTAAGGATGTGCTGTTTGCCTTTTAACCCATTCAATAACTAGAACACAAAAGGTGGTTTGTGTGCAGTGTGGCTGCTATACTTCCACCTTAGCACTAACCTCCCTTTAGCTTCTGATGTGGCTCCACAAGGACACAGTTCCTGCCTGAAAAGGGAGCTTAGCAGGCTGATGTAATACAAACTTGCCAAAATGTGACTGCTGATCAAAACCCTGAGAGAGCTGCCAGGGGGACACACCTGAGTATGCAGGGAAGAGACCTCATGCTCAGCTCAGTCACAGATCAGGAGCCCAGGGAAAAACCTGGCCTGTCCTTAACCAGGAATTCAGGAAGTTCAGATCCCAGTGTTACTACACAACTACATCAAGGAAACTTCCCTCTCATCTCCACTTTGAAGGTAGTAAAGATTCACAGCACAGGAGTCTCAAATACAATGCCAAAATCCCTTTCTACAGCTGTCATGGATGTCATGACAGGGAATGCAAAAATGGAATCTACATCCACCTAGTACAAGCTGAGTTCCTCAACCATCCACTGCTGATATCAATATTCCACAGGACTTTAAAAAAAGGTTCAAATAGAGCAATATAATTGTAGATAAGAAACAAAGTTTTTCCAAAAGCCTTTTAAAGGGAGCATATCTATCCTTATGTGCAGCCTTACAGTTTGAATCAGACATGTGACATAAAACTTGCTGAAGTAAGACTGCATATACAACATGCTGCTTCTAATTAAACAAATTCATCCTCAAAGAATCAGCTTTTATAAAAAATAAATATCCTTTTTCAGCCTTCAGTGTAGATCTACATATTTAAACATACATAAGAATGCAGGAGAGCCAGGTAAAAAAAAACCCTGCAAGCTATTTCTGAAGGTGAATAGTTAAAATGAAATCAAAAGCCTCACACGGTTTTATGTTGAGTCACAGGTTAAGGCAGGATCCTGGAACTACAAAGAACCTAGGATGGGGGAAAAATATAAAAACCTATGGAAAACTGTTTGGGAATTGGAAGGTGTCAATAAAAACTGGACTTGTTTAGAGCAGGTTATTGTAATGGGGAGAGGAAAATGGAGTTTACCCAATGATTTATCGCTGTTTATGACATTTTGCTGTCGGTACAGTAAAGGCCTCCCAGAATCTGGTTTGTCCTCCTGAAAAACAAAACAAACCTGAAATGTATTATTTGCATTAGGTATTGTTGGAAACAAACCTCTTGGACAGTTGCATAGAAAGAAATTTATTGCAAACAGATGGCTTAAATAGCAAACCCATGTAAGAGGTCTGAAAACTGTGCAACTGGAAGTGGCAATAGTTGTCTACACTTAGAGGAAAATGAGTTTTTGCAATGAAATGCAAGACTTTTTATAAACCAGTTACTCTGATTTTCTTTCTCAGTTATGGTCGTTGCATGTAAGGCAAGTCAATGAAAAAAAAAACCAGATTAGTTTGGCAGAAGAATTTTGTAATACCTTTTTAGGAGGCGTGGCAGCAGCTGAAGGGAGTGAAACATGCACAAAGTCATCTGAAGTGCAGGGTGGAGGAGGAGATGTGGCTGGTGTTCCCAAAGGTGTTCCTTTCCCCCCTGCTGAAAAGGAGCACAAGTTTTCTCAGCAGGCTCCCCCTTCCTCCTTTCAGCTGAATATTGTATGTGAAGAATTGTATGTTTTAACACTGTCTCAACCATTTACTTCTTAAATCTCTTTCAACTGTTTATCAATATAGAAGTGCACAGTTTCCAAAAGGTTGCTTCAGACTTTGGTACTGCCCTCACGTATTTCCCCTCGCAGTGTTTGCATCAGCACTGCTCTAAATGAGGAGGTACCGAGTTCACAGAAGTCATGACTCAAGCCTATCAAATGTCACGGTGTGGCATTCCCATTTAAGAAGCTGACAACAAAATTTACAGCCAGAATTGCCATTAAAATAAACCTTGAAGGCCTAATCCCCAAAATTCAGCACGTACCAGATGTGCCAAAAGCTTTGCTGTAAGGTTGGGATGCTGACTGGGATGACTCTGATGGGACAACTCCAGGGGAGGTGGGTGGAGTGGTCATACCACACACCGCAGAAGGGCTCCAGATGGTGACCTGTGCCACAGCAAGAAAACACACATCAGAGCTCAGAAAAGGAGCATGGGAAGCACCTGAATCCAGGTTCTCACACAGGAAATCAGGCAGGCATTAAATCTGAAATGTACACCAAATTCTGAAGAATTCACAGCACTTCTCAGAAACGGGAATTTTTAAGACTGCCACGAGAAACTATGAAAGTGCAAAGCATGGAAGGTTGCTGTGCTTCATTTCTGCTTTACCTGCTGTGGCTCAGTTGACAGCCTCGAGGACTGTGGGCTCAGGATCTGAGGTAGCTGCCCTGGCATTTGTGATAGTGTTAGCCGAGGAGTGGAGTACGGGGTAGAAGTCCCTGAAAGTTTAAAAGAAACAATAAATTAAAATTTAAAAGTATCCAACACATCACATAGAACCCCATGATTTTTCTGGCTATGACTTAAAGGCTTTTAGCCAAAGCATTTCAAATCCATTCAACACGGACATTTGTAGCTAGCAAACAAGAGCCTTTTCTTCAAGCCCAGGAAAATACTTCTTGAATATATTACATACTACAGCTTTTTTTTGTTGGTTTTGTTTTGTTGGGGTGGGGAGAACAGGGGAGGAAGAGAGTGGAAAAGCAACTTGGTGAACATGTTTCATGCCTGCATGTACAAAACATTTCTATATTTCTTTATTTTTAATGATGGTTTATTCTCTGGTGCCTAAGGATCAAATCTTCAATGGGACAAATCAGTAAGATTTTTTTTTTTTTTTGCTCTAGCACCACTTTTCCTCCAGCAATTGGGTATTGGTTAGCCATCAGGCAGGTCTTACCATAGCTGCTCTGTGTGTCAATGTAACAGCTGGCACTGGGGTCAGTTTGATGATGTTTTAAGCTTGTGCAGAGTTTCCGAGACACAGAGTAATAACCATCTTCATACGAGGCTTCTGCAGGGTCCAGGGAGATTTTGGCACATTCTATCACAACATCATGAGTTTCTAGTCTTTTCCACCTGCAGACAGTTTTTGGATCCAAAAGAGTAAGTTAGTCAATGATTGTTAAAAACAAGAGTTCCTGGATATAGGAGGAATTGGCTTGTAGGATGGCTCATTTTTTTCCAGACAGCTTTGCATGCTCCCAGCCAAACTGGAACAAGGCACCACACAGAAATTGCAACCAGATGACTTGTAAGAGGGGGTCTCAAAGAGGAGACAAACAGCTTTGACACAGAGATCCATAAAGGTCTGCCATGGAGCACTCGGGAAAGGAGGAACAGCATACGAAGACTTGGTTGATCCTGAGCTTCAGCAGCTGTAGAAACCAGCTCAACTAGACTCAGATGTTGGTAGTCAAAATTTAGACATGCCAGCAGTGAGGGAATCTCACATTATTTAAGCAAACACCGTCTGCAATGCCAGTTTCAGATCTGTGTTTTTCCTCCCAAGTTTGGGGAATGTTTTTTATTATTACCACCTCCTTCATCCTGAAAACTATTTCTCACTAAATCAAGCAGCCGAATTAGATCTGCCCAATGTTTCAGGGGATGGAAGTTCACTGTAAAGAACAGAAAGCCCAGAAAACTGTCTATTAAAGCCTGAGCTCCTTTTGAAAGTAAGGTATTCTATGTCCAAGATACCAAATCAGAAGGCTTCCACTGGTAGTTTTGTGCCAATTGTGCTCCTTAGTGGTGCCACCCTCCCCCCTGCAAAACTGAGCATTGTGACATTCAATGGGTTCCCAGTTAGGAGTGATTTCTTAGTGGCTCTGAAAAGCAGGGCAAGAGCACTACAGTGCAGCAACAAGAGTCAAATTCTCCTCTTCAGTGGCTGGGCCTGTGGAGACAAGAGAAAAGCAGCAAGTGGTGCTGCTGCAGGCAAATGAGCCTATTGCTAAAAAAATCTAATACAGCTGATAATGTTAAGACATACCTGTTAAAAGAACTGATCTGTTAAATGAACCAATATCTAGGTACCAAAACAAGACACACTGAAGCCATTTTGAACACTTAAATCCCAAAGACTTTGACAAACCAAAGGAACATGACCCAAACCTTAAGCCAATGAAGCATGTCCTGGTAGTTTCACTTTATGCATTATAAGCAAACTCTTACAACTTTATGAGGATGTTTGATCATTAAGTCATAAAAATGAGACAAAGTCAATTGTTTAGTAGGAAACAGATTCCATCCCAGACATAAAATGAATTTAGAACCTCAACATTGCTGTTAATGGCCTTTCACAATCGTTTCTGGCTGTTCATCCAGCTGTAAGCTGGGATGAAGAAAGTCTACATGTTTACCTGGTGTACCTCTGAATCTGGGTGGCAGAACACCCAGGGCACAACACACAGTTGCTGACACAGAAAAGGTTTTGGTGCACACCTGCAATAACCCCTCAAAAAGCTGCTCATTTAGAGCCTTTCCTAATAGCAGAGTAAAAACATATATATACCTTCGTGGGTCCAGTTCATGGTCCTTGGATCCAGTCACCAATTCCGGATGAATTCGCACATGTTCCATCATCGGCTGGGAGAGCAAGAAGGAGGGTGTGTTATCAGCACAGCACCTCTGGATTGCACCAAACTCCAGGAAACTGAGGAGCAAACTACTGATCCCAATAGTTCAGAGTGTTGCATTTAACAGATAAAGCTAATTCACATCATCACAGCTTTTTAGTCCAATTTTTAATCTGTGTTGCTGAGCAGCCCTCAGCTAAGTTGCCAAATTTCTGCCTTTATATACCTATGAATCCTTGTGTCATATAATATAAGAGCAGCATTTTACCTTGACTACTTCTTCAAAAGTCTCCAAGTTTTCCTTCATACTGTAGTGAGAACGCAGAAAGGAGACAAAATTGCAAGGATACATTCCATAAAGACGATGGAAGAGAGCATAAACACTGGCATGAAGATGGACAAGATAAATCTCTGCCACATGACCTGGAAAAAGGAGTTAGAACCTTTTTCATTCCACTGGAGAACAAAACTTCTAAGAACGCAAGCAAAAGAACTTTTAAATTTGAAATGTTAACTGGAACAAGTCTTCTGAGACACAGTCTCCAGTGAAACTGTGAAGTCTTCTCAGAAAACAGGCAACACTTACTCATCAGTTCATAGCAAACCCAAAAATTAAGATATGGACCATTAATTATAACAATGTCCTGTCACTACCAAAGCACAGCATTTTTTTTAATTCAAGTTAAAACCCAAAACCTCTCTAGATAGAGAGCCAGAGTTTGTAAGAATGACTGAATGACTAAAAAAGGAAAGTAAGGTTTGTTTTACTTCAAAGGTAAAAACTAAAAGCTTGTATCCACAAAAAGCAATCACGACAGACTTGAATCTTACTATCCATCTCAGAGTTCCAATCCTACTTGCAATGCAGAATTGCTCTCTAAATAGCATCTCTATGTGCTTAACACAGCATTTGTTCATTCAGCCATGAGACACACACACAGATACTGCCAGTGTTAGATATCAGACCCCTTACAACAAATTCAGCAAAGCCAAGGCTATAAATGAGACCAGTTTTACCAACACTTTCATGACTATTGAGTTGCACATTAAAATAAACTCTTCCATATGTTGATTCTTTCCCCTCCCGATTTAACCTGGGAATCTCAAATTCCCAAATATCTGCCTCAAATGGTAACATTTTCCCCTCTCTATCCATTAAGCTCAATCTGTGTTTTTCACTGTCATCAGGGTAGTATTTTGGTTCAGTGAAACTTCAGGTAGTAACAGCACCACATGGAAGAATCTAAGAGACTTCTGGATTTTGAGCAAAAAACTCCCTGGTGCTATCAAAGAACAGAAGAGCTCGTGGGCTTAACACATCATTTTCTGTGTTTAAATAATCTCAGACCATTAAGAGCCTCACAAAAGAACGTGCTCACCAACTGCACACGAGTCACAAGGATTCTGCTAAACCAAAACTGCATGCAACAAAGTTGAAATCTCACCTGGATTCTGCAAGCACCAGGCTGAGAGACGCCCAAAGATACCAAAGAAATCATGAAGGTACTGTTTGCCAGACTGAGGAATCATTGGTAACATGGTTATTAGCACTAGGACACCTGTGGTGAGTACTACTACATCTGTGTCAGTCTGCAAGAAGGGAAAAAACCTGCATTAGTTAAAAGTATTGAACTTATTTTTTTCCAAGGATGAAGTGAGCACTGAATCATCATCATGGAAAAAGTCCTCTATTGAAACTGTCCCTCTGAAACCTACTAGAGCTTAATGATCCAAGATTATTGAGTTTTTTCATCCAGAACAACTCTAAGATTTGGGATTGTTGTTCCTGCTCTGCTGCTTTTCTGTATAAAGACTTGACTTGGTTAAAAAGGGAACATCACCCCAGTTCCACAACTGAGCAGAAAAAAATATTACTGGTACGTGAAGCATCGTATGTGTTACCATCCTTCCTTCCCAGAGCTAAGAACACACAGCACTCAAGAGCCTCAGAAACTGCCCATCCCATCAGGGTGTTCGAGGTGTTGGCCAGTTACCAACACAAGGGTCAAAAGCTTTTCTCTTAACGTGGCTGCTGGATATTCCACCCAGCACTAATGCAAACAATGGACTACAATGCCCTGGCCTGGACCTGAGAAAGGGATGTGCCAGTAAAGCCTTTGGCTCCACGGAGCAGTAACAGAGAAACAGATTTTAGGGGAGGACACAGAAAATGTTCAAACTCTTTCCCACTGGAGGCCCCACTTGCTTCCCCAGTTTAATGCATGTTTTCCATGGTAGTTCCTCTGCTTTGCCAGCACAGGCTGTGGGAAGGTGTCACTGAGCAGCTCTTGGTATCTCTCAGGAGCCACTTGGGCTGATGGGACAAATTCAGTGTTAGGGATTGTTTTCCCTGTGTGTCTACAGCCTCAGTTTTCCCTCAGTCACACGTAACCTGTCAGAGCACATTTCCTGTCCATCCCTATCCTCTGGACACATCCCCAGCACTTCCACATCTCTGTTCTCCTCCTACCAGCTCTCTGACTCACTTCACTCCTCTCTCAATCCCGCTGCAAAGGGTAACAGAACTCACCAGGCACATCAGGAGTCCCAGCAACAGCACTTGTAGCTGCTTCTTTGGCAGTTACACGTTTGGGATGGTTTTGTTTTGAAGAGCACTTGGCTTCATCATGCATTTAAATGTGACTTTAATGTGAATTCTTCACCATCAAATTACACTACTGACTATGCATTCTAGTCTCAAAGCACTTTCCAATCTTTATGCACTGCTGCAGTGCTGTACAACAGTATAACTGATAAATTTGCAGATGGCAAAAAAAAAACAGCCCACAAAGCATGAGGAAGCAGCATGTCCTTGTAATCCAGCATGTCTGTAGCTAAGAAAGGAATTCCAAGGTAATTTCACTGTGGAATAGGCTATTACATGGCCCATCTAAACTGCAACTAGAGCACACTACCTTACATGGCCAAATTTCAGAATGCACCAAGGGGAAGTTACTGTATTTCTCATGAAGTTCACATTCAAGACACCCACCAACTTCACCAGGGGCCCCCTTGTCTTTAACTTACTCCTGAAAAGTTTTAATAAAATTTCCTAAGTCATAGATACACAGTGACAGTGGGTTTTAGAAACAAGACTGTCAGCAATAACAGGATCAGCTGACATTCATTCCACTGTGGCTTAACTAAATGACATCAAACCAGAAATCAAATGCCTTGCATTACAAGTGTGTATTATTACATCAGGTGTTTTATGGACACCACTGAGAGTTCTTACCTTGAGACATTTAAGTAATGAAAGTAGGAGAGGTGCTTGAGAAAGTTTATGTTTCCACGATGGTTGTCGTCTTATCACATGTCCCAGCAGGGAGAGAGTGGGTAAACGAGTAGCAGCTTTGCCCATATAATCATTAATTTTGTCCAGTAGATGCTGATAAAGGGGGTTGCAGAGAGTGGTTGAAAAAGGAAAAGTATTTATATTTAATTGCTATATACTCTTTTTCATCAATCTGTATTCAGCAGTTTGCCTTTGTCAATGATGGCAACTATGGGTATGTTACAAATATGCAGGGTCCAAGAGGAAATACAACCCAGCAGTAACTGTAAGACTGCTGGTGGACAAATGCAAACTAGTCAGTCCAGAAGTCACTGCCCTTCAAAATGTTTATAAGTAAATAATAAAAACCCAATCTGGGCAGCAGCCAATTTGTAGTGCCATTCCCAATCTATTTAAAAATCCTTACTTGCTCTCAAAATATCTGATTTGGTTTAGGCCACCACGTCCAGGACTGCCCAAGCAGCAGGAGCATTGCAAAGAGACAACATTAGTCCTCAGGAAACTTTCCTTTATAGAGGTTCTTTGCTTAATTGGGTCAGTTTAAGCAACTCAAGAAACAGAGACCTTTGAACTTTTTTTTTAAAGCTTAACTACTCTTACTACAGAGATACTACATCTCTACAGCAAGGTAACTCTACACCAGCATGGAACCCCAGAGTTCTAAGAGGTGCTATTTAAAGGCCGCTTCAATACCAGGCTAAAATCAGCCAGAACAAGATTTGTTTTTACCTTGTCATGAGGCTCTTGCAGTGTGGACAGGATATGCAGTGCCTGCTGAGAATTGGTTTCCAAGTAATAGTCCACCAGGTTGTTGACAAGCACAGGCCCACGGTCTGTCAGTTTGGGGAGGAAAAGGAAGGAAAAAACCACTCTCAATACACTCAAAATGAAGTGTTTGCTACAGGGACATTGCAGAACTTTTAAACAACTATTACACAATTTATAACATAAAGCAGTACTTGCTGTTTACCAGACCTTTGGGAAAATGAGACCTCTCAACTACATTTGCTGGTTCCAAACCAATCAAGCAATTGCATTTGGCTCAGGGAAAGCAGCCATTTATTTTAATAACTAACAATTACTGTCGAACTTTAAAAACCCAGAGGCAGCTGAACTGCAAGGGTATCTTACCCAGTACAGGTAAAGAGTCCAGGAGTAACTTCATGTTCTCTCCCTTCAGCAGAGAAGGCAGAGTAAGTTCAGGGACAAGGACACTGGCAGAGCTCTCATGCTCTGAAAAGGCTCTGTCAGCACAAGTGGTGCCTTAATAGCAGCAATCATTTCTTGGAAGTCTGAGTCTGTTTTGTTTGGGAGTGTTGTGAGGTTTTGTTTTGTTTATTTTCTGCATTAACAAAATCCCACTCATTCTCACAATGTGGATGACATCTAATTCTTTCTAGATAGGCTTGACAAAGAAAGTTTCATCAGCTCATACTTGAGGCTATGCCCCAGGAAAAGCCAGTCATCTTCTAATAGTATTTTAACAATTACATAACAGACCTTCCAGGAGCCAAGCCATTAAGCAAAATGAACTGAAGAGAAGCTTAAATCCTTAAAGCAATTTCAAACCCAAGTATCAAGAAATTTCTTTCAAGCTACATTTGCAAAGACAGTGTTTGACAGAAAAAACCCCACATTATTCTACCTTTACTGGTGTAAAAGCAAAACCCTTCCTGGAATTACATAAAAGGATACATACCACAACCGAGATTATCTTTGAATGCAGTTGTTATCTCTTCCAGGACACCCAGAATTGGAGAATCCAGCATTGAGAGGAGCTCACCCACATTTCCTTGCTGTGCCATGATGCACGTACTGACATGAATGTGGAGGTCAAAATTTCAGGAAGTTCCTCATTGGTGTCTCTCTACCAGACTAGGAGAGAAGAAAGAGCAGATGAATGAACTTTCCCTTTTCCCTTTCCATCTTAAATCTCTTCTCTCTCCTATTTCTTTTCTGCAGTATTGCCCATTTCACACTGAAAGGCTTGCTAGAGTTTGCACACCTGCAATAAAAGCTGGAAGAGAAGTTTCCAAAAAGCCTGTGACTCATGAGCAGGGTTTTCTTCACCTTTTTCAAAAAGACATTAATCTGTTTTGCAGATGACCTTGGCAATCATTCAGACTATCAGAGCATTCTCTTAGCATATTTTTTTAATTTGTTCTCCAGGTCAGTAAACTAAAGGTAAAGTTTTTAATAAAATGCATGAAGTCCCTGGAATCCCTCCATTCCTGCTTTCTTACAGCAATTCCTCCTCAAACCACCTTTCAGGTCCTTTGCATAGAGGACTACACACTGGAGAAAACACACACCTGCAGATCCTTCCCCACTCCTGTGCCCACATTAGGAATTCACTGCCCTGGGCTCAGCACCGTTTCACACCAGGAGATTTGGGCTTTAAGATTTGCAACATGGCCAAGCTGCAGCTGTTGGGAAACTCACTCAGGGTCACTACAGCTGCTGCTCCTTGGCCTCTCTGGGCACCCTAAACCACAGGCTGGGCAGCACAACATGCCTTGTTTTCACATGTGTCATTTTTGAGTAACACATTAAAAACTCTGCAGTGCAGAAACTGTGGAGGTTTTTAAATGCACAAGTGTGCTGATAACATGACTGGTCACATCCACAATACTAAGTGGGAACAAATCTAAGGCATTTCAGGCTTTTAAGATGGCTTCTTCCCATGTGCCAGCATCAGAGGGATTCAGGTATCACATCTATCTACCTATCACAAAATGAATTTTTAGTTCATCCATAAGAATCCTATGCTGAACCTTTCCCAGTGGCAGAAAGAATCTGGCGTCACATCACACCTAATTTTATCAGCAAGGGTTTCTTTCCCCTCCTACTTCCAGCCAGCACACATTGTTCACTTCCCCCAGGGAAGGCAAGACTGACATGCCCCAAGTTTATACACAAACTCTTTTTTTACTGCAATTGTGTACACAGCACCTGTTCTGTGGACGAGCTGAGCTTCTGTCTGCAGTGCTGTCAGCCACACACCTCTCATGATCACTAGTAAAGAAAAAGCAGAAAAGAGGTTAAGGCACAATTTTTCATTATCAACCTGTGTATATTCAGACTAGCATTCAGTTCCTTACACAGAGGTACCTCGTGCATGAGAAAAGTCAGCCCTTAGTGTGAAAAACACCGAAAGGTGTTGCAGAGTTGCCCTTTCCAGAACTGTCCACAGGTTAAGCTGTGCAATTGCCTCCAAGCAGATGGCTTTCACAAGACTGTAGTTTTGTACTGTGACCCTTCCCAAGCTGCTAGAGACTTTTATTTATGATAGGTAAAACCTTACACACAAGGAATTCTTCTCTATTCTGAGCCTACATTAGTTAATTTAAACCTTTAGATTCTAGTAAAAACACTGCTGGGCACCAGCCAAGGACCACAGCTCAGTGCTCTATTTCAAATAATGCTCTAATTCCTTACAGACACACTAATTCCTTGAAAACTTCTGTTTAACAATGTTACTGGCCAGCAGGAGTTAACGTGGCCACCAGTAAACTTTGTCATTTGCAACATATCACTCTGGAGTTGCAGAACTGCCCAAGGTCACTTTTCTTAGTGCCACCAGACATCAGCTTACTTAATCTGGCAGTGATTGCAAATGCAAAGGTGATAATATGGCACGACACTCACTACAGGCATTTCAGCAGCGATGGACTCGCTGGAGCGTTCCAGTAACCACCATTTCAGAACATGAAATACCCCACCCTCAGTTTTCAATGGTCACAGCTGAACAGTCCAAACAAAATCCCAGCCCATGCAAAAGCAGCCAGTGGAGTCTGAGTATTGAAATGTTGGCAAGACCTTAAACCTGCCAACTTAAAACTGGCTGGTGGTGTGAGCAAGACTCGGACAACAAAAAAGTAGAAACTTGAAGTGAGGGAAAAGTAGCTTTTTACTAAACCCAGAATGGTTCTATAATCTGTTGATTCCATAAAAGTAGAGCTGGGATTTGGTGTTCTGTTTTGGGTTTTTTTTCTTTACTTTGTGCAGACTCCCAAGCTTCAACTTCTTCCTCAAAGCACTTGCTGTTTAGGAGACAAACAAGGCTCAAAGAGTGACACCATCCTTTCAGAAAGTTTAAACCCACTCATCCGTGCAACCTGAGGAGCCAACCTTCCACTTTGCTACTCATTTTCAAGAGTCCACTGCTTTTTGAGTTTCTAGTAGCTGCTATAATATTGAATTGACTCAATGACAGTTCTACTGAGACACCCAGACTGCATTCAGAGTGATGTGTGGGAAAGCTGCTCCCTACAAGGGATCTATTCCTTTATTTCTGAGACCAAAAAGGCCTTACTAACACAGGTTCCTCAGTTTCTGTCAGGACACTCTCAGCTATGGTTAGGCAATAGATTCACTAGCTTTCTAAGCAGCCTGAAGTAGTTGTTTAAAGTCTTGTTAACAAAAGAGAGGCATAACCACACCCCCAGACCAGCTGCAAGCAAAACCTGTTTTGAGAATTAAAGCAGCATGAACACCAGTCTCTGCTTTTTTACCCCATAAAAATCTTGTCAACTCTTTTTCCTTTGATTTCCCACCTCCCCCCAGTGGAAAGAAGGCTTTTATTTCTTATTTTCCTTGAGTAATACAATTATTGTAATAAACCTTCCTCACACCAGTGAAAACCTCAACAGCACGTTTCACTAATTCTGATACAGCCAGAGGAAAAGCTCCAGGACAATGAAGTCAAGAAGCACACCTTTGGAGACCCTCTGGATGGGTTCTGGAAGTCAGCTTCAACAATACATTTGCAGACAGATGGGGAAAACACCAGTTTAAATGCTCAGTACCTAAGAGGATTTCCAACTCTGTGCCATTGTGCTGGCACGAAACAAACCCTGCCATCAGATAAGAGCGAGGCTGATAACCCGGCTCGGTCGCCGATAACGACACACACAGCGAGGTAACGGATCATTTCCCAAGCTCCCTCAACTAAAACAGATGGCTGGAGTGACCTTGTGCCAATAAATCCAGCATCGTTTATTTAAACTTGTCAATCATGCCCTGGAGTACTTGAACGTGGAGCAGTCCCCACTGCAAAAGCCTATATTCAAAATATTAATAAAAGCATTTCGAACCACATCTAAAAATGGGACAATATTACACACAAACACTTCAATAGTTGGAAGTTACACCTGCTGAAGTTACACCAAAGTTGTCACAAGTAATTGCAATTTTAAAAAATGAAATTGCAGCTTTTTCAATGCAGATCTCCTGTAAAGTGAAATTCTAAGTAAGACAGAGATCCTGTAATCGCTCTGGCTCTGCTGTGCCCAACACAAATGAACAAACCAGGAAATTCCAGCAACACTCTTAAATCACGTCACACTTTTTAAGCAAAGACAGATGAGTAACTACTTTACAGGCAACAGGCTTTTAACTTCAGTCAGAAAACTGTATTCTGGCAGATGAAGTTCAGCTCCCAGGGGAAGTGGTGGCTGAGTGATTCATCACAGTCCCACCAGGAATTTGGGATGGGATTTTCAGATCTTGTAGGTAAGGACAGGGCGGGTTAAGGGACTTCCACCACCTTGTGAAACACTCAGATCATCCATTGAACGCCACAGTATTTTTTATCTGGAATTGATACATCTGTGGTGAACAGGATATCCCTTAAATCTTTACAGTATCATATCACAGCCACCTCTTTCTTCTCAAATACATAGTTACAAGATGAATCTAATGCCTCCATCCCCAGATATTGCAATCATTCCCCATCAGAACAATTTTCATATCCCTGCAGCCATACTTGGAACTAAAAGGATTAAAACAAAATCTGTAGGTTCTCCATGTGGTTTGAGTCACTGACTCTTCACTAACTTTTAAATTAGCTTTATATGAAAGATCCAGGGCACTTGGTTAGTAAAGAGCAGAATAAATCTGATAAAATACATTTTGAAATGCAACATTTTAATCTCTCTGGAAGATATAACAGTACTAGCAATTATTCTTATATTCAAGAGCTTTCACAAAGACAAATTTTAGTAAAAAATATTAAGTACCAAGACAGCTTTGGAGCCAGCTTGTAGAAGGAAAAGGAGAAGCCTACAAGCCAAGAATTTTAATTTTTTTTTTCAGTAGCTGATTTAATCACAACACAAAACAGTTCAAGCTACAAACTCGAGACAAAGGGAAGGGCTGTAAAAATATTAATTGGAGAAGGCTAAACAGAGAAAGAAATAGCAGAGTATTTCCAAAGATTACGACTTCTCTAAGTATTTCTGTCAAGAGAAGATGTTCTGTTCAGTGTATTTTTATCTCAAGCCAAATGAAAAAGCAGCTGGTAGTGCCAGTTATGCTGCTCGGAGAGGTGGGGAGGAGGGGGACACACACCACAAACACACCCTCCTCCCACAACACCCTTCGCTGCAACAACACGAATCCACACACCAGAGGCACCTCTGCTGGGCTGGGGGATCAACACCAGCACTTCATCCATCAGCACTTCAATTTGGGCCATGCCAATAAATGGTTATTCCCCCCACACTCCAAGAGAAAGGGGGATTTCAACACCGTGAGAGCAGAACCTTCACACTTACACTTTCCACCTGATTTCTACTGCAGGTAAGGGCAGGGCAGGGCAGCTCCTCAGCCACGAATGAGGACAGAAGGATTTTACAGCAATTGTTGTTTTCAAAGAAAAATTCAGATTGACAGCACAGCAGCCCTTTTCACTCCAGCCTCTGAAATGTTGCTTGTGAAAGGATTAAGCCTCACTGCCTCCCATCCAATACACAAAACCAAAGCCTGCTTTAGGTTTCCTAACAATCCTCAATTTTCTCTTTTCCCCACAGTAAACACTGCCATCACAGAAGTGACATAAGCAACGAAGGAAAAGTGACAGCAGGGAGGAAAACCACTGCTGGCATAGGAAAGCAAGCAGCTGACTATTCCCTTTTTCACCACCCAGAAATAATAACTCCAAACCTCTGTTCAAACTGATCACTACAACTGACAGTACAATCAATTTAATCTATTTATTCATTTTTAAAGAAAGAAGGTGTCTGGCTGCTTCTAGCAGTAAATATTTTTCTGGTTATTTTAAGACCTGATAGGAGACCCCATTCCTAAACTCAGTAATTATTTATAGTTATAACTTGGTATTATTCAATACATTCTCCTGTACTTTGTTACAGGTGCTTGACTGTGTGGGAACAGGAAGATCACAAAAGTACAATAAACCCAAAGAGAGAAAACAATATTCAGCAATTTTTAAGATTCTTTTGACACTCTGGTGTGCCAATAAACTACTGCTAATTGCTGCTCATCAAATTTCTGTCAGAGGGAAAATGGTTTAAAAGTAACCCATGTCTACCAAAGCCCAAACATGGGAGCGCTGGCACCTCACCCTTTGGCAGAAGCTGTACTAACCAGCCAGCTACTAAAGGGACTTAGGGAATTATTCCATTCCTTCCACACAACTGCATGTATTAATAGCAAATAAATAAATAAGAACAAGCCCCGGTTTTCCATATCAATTTAATTAACAGTAGACAAGGAAAATAAGTCCAAGCTAAGGAATCTTTTTTAACCATGAACAGGTGAACAGAGTGAACAGAGTACACTTGGCACTAACACAAGGAATGAGACTCCTAAATCTCTGCAGCTTTCCCCCCCCCACCTCCCCCAAGAAGAACCTTTTAAAATACTCAGAGTTAGGCAGCAATTCAGTAAACCCTGAAACCACTGCAAACTATCTAATGTACTCACTGAGGCATTTTAACTGCTCCAAGAATTAAAGTCAGCATTACACAGAACAACACCAAATGATGTGTAACTGTTAAAATAAAAACGTGTGTAATGCCCAGGAAAGTGACAGCAATTCTTTACTCTTAATGTGCTACCCAAAGAAATGTTTATGCTAACAAAGAAAACATCATTACTTGTCCTCATTATGTTTATTAAACATGAAAATATAACACAGCAGCTACATCCCAGACCAAGATCTAAGCTGTAACATTCTTTCTTAAATACACACCTGTCTCCAACATGCCACGAAATCTGATCCCCTCCCCTGCTTCCACTCTGTTTTCTCAGAATCACAGAATGGTTTGAGTTGGAAGGGGCCTTAAAGATCATCTCATTCCAGCCCCCTGCCATGGGCAGGGACACCTTCCACTAGCCCAGGATGGTCCAAGTTCCGTCCAACCTGGCCTTGGACACTTCCAGGGATGGGGCAGCCACAGCTTCTCTGCCCAACCTGTGCCAGGGCCTCCCACCCTCACAGGGAAGAATTTCCTCCTAATAAAGAAAAAGGTACCTTCTCCAAATATAAAATAAACACATGAGTATGTGCACATATTGAGGCCCTACAGAGACTGACTGGGAATTACATCCCCAGCTCCTGTGAGGACTAACAAGAAGGTGTCTGGCAGTTGGAAGAATTTCAGGAATCAGTACAAGTCAACATCCCAGCAGTCCAGCTCCAAACAGAGCCAGCATCCATTTTAAACTACAAATAGTTACTAAAGACAAATATTTCCTCATACACCAAAACATCTGCAATTGGCCAGTGGATCTCACATGGGAATCCTCTAATAATGTTACTTTTTAGCTACCATAAAAGTAAACTTTCAAGTCACAAAGAGTTAAGGTGCCAGGATTAAATACAGCCAGAGATAAAACCATTTTAATTAAAGCTTATCTCATGACACATTAGATATTCTGAATATATTTCCATCTGGGTAAGTCTGTGCAATTCCCCACAAAGGAAATGTAGTACTGGGCTGACTGAACTGCTAAAAAACCCCAGAACAAATGAACAAACAAAAACAAAGCAAAAAAAGTGTTTTACTGAGCAAAGGATTTTAAGGCCTTGATTTCATTTTAAACTTAAATGTGGTGTAGCTGTTTCTGATAAGCAGAGTACCTGATTGCTGCTTACCAAAGTCAACAGCAGACAGATGTGTTCCCAATGTTTGCACTGATTACTGAAACTTCCAGAGTTTTCAAGGATTTAGTTTCTAATTGTCCACACGTGTAAACTCAAGAGGAATTTTTTCACCTATCGTGACCACTTCAGTAGTGCTTTGATTTCAAGAGATTTCTAACAACTATCCCCAGAAGTTCATGCCAGGAAACTGCAGGATCAGACCACACAAGGAATGAAAACCTGTATTAGCATCCACTGGAAGGTTCTCTGGAAACAGCAGTTCTGGAAACAGTTCTGGAAACCTGATCCCACTTTCTGGGTCATTTCCATGGGTTTTGAATCATACATTCCTTTAAGGCATGTTCTTCCTTTCACTCACTGCCTTGTAAAACACTCATTAAAAAAAAAAAAAAAACACAAAAAACCAAAAAAACCACAGAACAGCAAGGAGAGCTCTGACTAAACTGATAAAACAATGACAGAGGCTGCATCCACAGCAAACAAAGGGTGAAAACTTCAGAGCTGCAGCCTCCCAAGTTCTTTGTGATAACAGGAAGCAAAATGTTTTATTGTAGAAGTAAACAACATCCTGACTTCACATTACCTCCCCACGAGCAAGGAAATGCGAAAAGGCTTCCTCGGCGAGGGGACAGACTTCCACCACTGCTTTATTTAATTTAATGCCCAGCCCCGGACGGGGGAACCTCCTCGGCGAGTCACCGAGGCAGGGCAAGCCTGGGAATCGCTCCCGGGAATTGCACGGAGGATGCTGAGCCTTTTCTCGGTAAAAGGGCACAATTAAAGGGGCGCTTTGGCTGGAGGGGGGCCCGGGGGATGCGGGCAGAGCCCCCCGGGCAGCGCCCAGAGCGAGCCTGGCTCTGGGGGTCAGGAGAGGGACAGAGGGGGGAAGGAAACGGGACGGAAAGGGGATGGAGGGGGAACAGAGGGGGAACAGAGGGGGAACATCCCCCCGCACCGCCCGCCTCCCCCATCCCCCCGGCCCCTTCCCTTTCTCCTGCCGCCTCCTCCCCCAGCCCTTTCTCCCCGCTCCCCCGCTCGCCTCCCCGCTCTGCCTCCTCCCCGCCGTTGCCGCGGCCGCCCGCGGTGGCGCGGGGCCGTGCGGGCGCGGGGGGCGGCCCGGCACACTCACCTGTGCCCCTGCCGCCCTCAGCTGTTTACCACTCCGGGCTCCTCCGGCCCACAGGGCGCCGCCATCTTGGCCCTGCCTCCCCCTCCCATTGCCGCGCTTCGCCCCGCCGATCCCTCCGCCGACAAACCTAGTCCCGCCTCACCGCCTCGCTCCCCGCGCCCGGCGGGCTTCCTCCCCCGCCGCCTCCCCCCGCGCCGCCGGCCCGCCCCGCCTCACCGGGGGCTCTCCCGTCCGCGGCGGGATGAGCGGGGCGGTGAGGAGCCTGCGGGAGGGCGGGCGCGCCCCCGCCGTGTCCCGCGGCGGAGGGATCCCGGCGGCGCGGCGCGGTGCGGCGGTCGCGTGATGCGGTGGGCGGGGCCGCGCGCGGGCGGTAAACAAGGCCCGGCCTGAGGGGACGGGCCCGGCGGGAGCGGCAGGGCCGGACGGGGGTGCCGAGTGATGGGGGTTCTGCTCCAAAGTGCCCGGGGTGCGGCCCTAAAGACCCGCGATCCTGCTCCAAAGTGCCCGGGGTACGGCCCCAAAGCGCCAGGGATGCTGTCCCAAAGACCCGGGGTCCGGCCCTAAAGTGCCAGGGATCGTGTCTCAAAGTGCCAAGGATCCTGCCTCAAAGTGCCAAAGATCGTGCCCCAGAGTGCAAAGGATCCTGTCTCAAAGTGCCCGGGATACGGCCCCAAAGTGCAAAGGATCCTGCCTCAAAGTGCCCGGGATACGGCCCCA
>JAWWEE010000037.1:1152926-1177520 GCA_035221455.1 Xenops minutus | reverse complement strand
CAGGGATCTTTGGGGATCTCAGAGTGCCAAAGATCCTGTCTCAAAGTGCCAAAGATCCTGCCTCAAAGTGCCAAGGATCCTGTCTCAAAGTGCCTCGGGTACGGCCCCAAAGTGCCAAAGATCGTGCCCCAAAGTGCCGAGGATGCTGTCCCAGAGTGCCCGGGATCCTATCTCAAAAGTGTCTGAAAACTGGCCCCCAAATGCCCAGGATCCTGCCCCAAAGTGCCAAGGATCCTGCCCCAAAGTGCCCAGGGTACAGCCCCAAAGAGCACGAGCTCCTGTCCCAAAGTGCCTGGGATCCTGCCTCAAAGTGCCCCACGAGTGTGCTGAAATACAACAAAAAGCACCCAGAAGTGCCTCTGTGTGCAGAGCGATGCTGGCGGGACAGGGCTCTGTGAGTCCCACACAGACCCCCCCTCAGGGCACACATGCCAAATACAATGGATTTTACTCTCTTGGGGTTTTTTTTTGGACCCCTGAGGACTTCTCCATCCAAACCACGCATCGGTATTCTTTTATAACTTTCTAAAATACAACAACCACACAAAACATTCTATCTTGTCTTCTAGGTGGTTAACTTTCCCATTCTAAAATACAGCGACCACACAAAACATTCCATCCTGTCTTCTAGGTAAAGGTGATTTTTTTTTTCATTTACTCACCCTGTGGAAAACACAGAGCGGGGAAGAAGGATGGAAACAACCACAGGTTCTCCAGCCTTCATGTTCGTGTGGCACCTGCAACAGGTTTCCATCTCCACATTCCCATCCCTGTGGGATCTCCGTGTTCCTGGTTCTATATGGGAATCAACTCAGACCCCTGAGCCCACATCAGCCATCCTCAGACACCAGTGGGAACCCTAGATATTAAATCTGCAAGGTAAAAGCCAGGTGTAAAGGGAAGAAAAAGCAGATTAGAGCCCCACTGGTTGGTTTTTAACTGGCAGCAGTTGTCATGTTTCCCAGCTCTCATCCCTGCAGGGCTGAGATGGTTCCT
Organism: Xenops minutus; assembly: GCA_035221455.1. Classification (NCBI taxonomy): domain Eukaryota; kingdom Metazoa; phylum Chordata; class Aves; order Passeriformes; family Furnariidae; genus Xenops; species Xenops minutus. Next base: position 1,176,524 of record JAWWEE010000037.1, on the reverse strand, counting down.
TCCCATTGCTGCACCTGCGATGGTTGTCCTTCCTCGGGATGAGATAGAGTTGCTTGGAGCCAGCATATTTTTAATCCAGCCCTGTGCATGGCAATTAATATTTATTGCAGTCTGGACTCAGTGATGGTATTTTTTTTGCCTGCTGTGCGGGAGATGGGTTTGTTTAATCTGCCACAGGAAAGGGTGGAAATTAGGATGAGCTTCAGAAAAGAGCTGGAAGCAATTAGTTGTGTTATTTTACTGGGATTTAATTGTTGTAATGTTCAAATTGACAAAAGCTGGGTGCTGTAGCTGGGGTTTGCTGCTGGATTTGAAAGGAAAAGCAACTGCGTTGGAATGGACATGGTATGTTGTAATTAACCTGGTTATTCTTACCGAGCTGTAGATTTAAAAATCTATTTCATTAAGGTGCACTGGAGCATAGGACACGTAGTAAGAGCTCACAGCAATGCACAAAATTAAACTGCCCTTGTTTGCAAGCAAAACTCTGTACATTCCCCATGGTCTGTGTGGGTCAGGGCCAGGACAAGCCTCTGCGAGCCCAGATAAGCCCTCTGTGGCTCTCCCTTCTCTGCTGATCCTGAAATAAGAAGAGACAACACGGAAAATGATATCAACAGGAATGGCATAAAATAAGAATGGCCACACGGGGTCAGCTCAAAGGTTCTTCCAGCCCCAGATGAACCTCCAGCGCTCTGGGTTTATAATTCAGCTTGTGCAAATCACCTTTGGATGGTGATTTCAGTGGAGAAGTGATCAGTTTAACAGAAGTCATAGACAGAAATCCAGGAAAGAGCAAGAACACAGCAAGGCATGGTGATCACTGACTTCACTCCCATCCTCTGTAGGAACTTCTGAAATAAAAGAAAAGGAGCCAGCAGTGTCCCCATCTCCCTTCAGACATTCCAGTGACAACAGTTCAGAAATGAGGGTGTCTGTGCAGGTTATCTCAGGGATCAGTTGGGCTGCAATTTCACCTGGGTTGTGTGAGCTGCTGGGGAGGCAGAACAGCTGGTACAGATGTTACTGCCACTGGAAATGCAGTGATCCCCCTTTTCCACAGGACTCTTCCCAATCCTCTTTGGAAATCAGCTGGCTGGGGAGGTTTTACTCATAGAACACAGAATCATAGAAGGCTTGGGTTGGAAAGGATCTTGAAGATTTTGACAAACTACTTTTCTAAAACGTTTTTTTTGTGTGGTTGACTTGTTTTTATGGTCTCTAGTTTAAGAGCCACACTCTGCAGCCATTTGTACTTTATATGAAGGGGCAGCCTGTGCTCAGAGGTGCTGGCAGGAGCCGGTTCCAATGTTTAATAAAATACCATCTCAGCCCTTTCATCAGTTTGTCATTTTCCTGTTTTGTTTAATTCCTGTAACTGTCTTCATATGAACCCCTGAAGCTGCAATGTACATTTTGGGTTTCTTTTACAATGCTTATTTTTGTAGCGGGAAATGTAATCCCTCAAATGCCTGTGTTTAAGGGGATGCAAATCAGCTCGCGAGCACAATGCCTTGGGAACGTTTCTTTCATGCAAAACCCTGCTAGATAAATAAGGAGGGGAGGAGGGAGAGGGAAAAAGGTTTGTTCGCTTCTATAAACAACAAGAATTAATTATGCTCGGTAAATGGCAGATGGGTTAAGATCAAAATCTGAATCTTTCTCAATGTGGGTGAAATCCACGCTCCTATCTCCGAGTTGCATCAAGCCCCATTGCACAGCCCGTCCGGTGCCATGGGGCAATGACACAGCTGGCACTCGGGACTGGCCTGGCACAGGGGCTTGGGGACAGCAGGTCCTGCCACGGCGGGATGCAAAATCCCTCTGCTGTCCCCCTGGAGCGTCCCCCTGCTCCATGGGGAAACACCAGCCTCCCGCCGCGCCGGCTGCGGGGCAGAACAAAGGCTGTCGCTTCCTGGCGCTCACCACCCTGAGCTGCAGCAGGAAAAGGGATCCAACGGAGCCCTGGGTTAACGCAACCAACCCTAGGAAGCAGCGAAATGCGTTTGAAAGCCCACAGGGAGCAGGAAAGCTCCATCTCTAAAGGCATTTCCCTGCGAGTGCTGTCCTGGCACTCGGCGTTCAGCGGCTGCACCAACACCTACATACCTCGGGAATGATAAACTTCTTGGAAGGCACCTTTTCCCTGCCGGCTCCAGCCATGCAGAGGGAGCTGTGAGGGCAGGAGGGGACATCGAGGGCACACACAGCTCATGCCACTGTGCACCTGCACAGGCAGGGAGGCTGCGGGAACTGGAGAATAGGGGAAATCAAGGAATGACTCCCCTCCCCTCATTTGGGGAGATCAGCTCTTTGTTTGTCCCCAAATAAGAGTCATGTTCAAGGATTCTGAAAGGAAAATCTGTATTCTCCAGCTCCTGTGCCCACCTGTGCCAGAGAACAACCCAGGAACAATCACTCTGCCCCTGCTCCGCTTTCCCTCCTTCAACCTGCCATTGCAGGGGGCTTTGACACTCAATTATCTCCCTTTTTCAAACCCATTCTCAAACCTTTTTTGAAAGCAATTGATAGAAGTGCAAATTCTTATTATTGCTCTTGAAGAGCTTTTTGCAAAGCTGCTGTTAATGAGCTTGCTTAATGAGCTTTCTTAAATCTATATTTATACCCTTTATACAGCTGTATATAGATAGATCAACGCCTAAAATATGTGTGGATTGCACACACATATGCCTAGGAAAATGAAGGCTGATTAACACGCATCTTCTTTGGTTATACCATGCAAGTATTTATGCCTTTTTCTTTGGAAAAATGGAGAGATAAAAGATCCGTTCTGGAATAAAATAATTCTGTGCATATGTGCTCAGTGGTTTTGTTTATGAGCCTGAAGTATGTGAGTGTGTGTGTGTGTGTGTGTGAGACAGATGGTGTGTCTGTTTGTGAAAGATATGATGTGGGGATGAATGTGTGTAAAAATACAGGTTTCTTAAGGGCTTTTTGTTTGTTGGGTTTTTTTAAAAAGAAAAGACAAAATAAATGCCTGCTTGGTACATTATTTCCCCGTGTCATGCTCTTTGTCAATATGACAGAGGAGTATCCCTGCAGAAGGAGAAGCTGCCCCTGAAAGTGCAGGGTGCTGCCCCCAGGGCTCCGAGCTGGGCATCGTGAATTCTCTTCAAGTTTTCAAAGTCCTGGAAAGTTTTGATAAGCAAATACTTTCTGGGCTCTGCTTCTCGATTGGCTGTTTCTTCACCGCCAGATTTTGACACAAATAATCTGATTGAAAAATCAGGGAGGGGAACAGGGGGAAAAAAAAACAGAGAGAGAAAAAAAGGAGAAGTATCTATTTCAGCAGACCGTGAGCAAGTGAAAAAGTGGAAGAGGAGTCCTGAGAGAAGACGACATCGCGCTTGTCTGGGGAGATTTCAAGGCGAATCCAGTAAAGCAAAGTCCCCCAACAGGTGATTAATTTATCCTTTTAAATTCTTTTATTCTTTTTCTCATTTCTCTGGTATGTTTTTTTCTAAGCTTTTTTCCTTCTTCTTTGCTTGTGTTTGCAAATATGTGCCATATTCCCCAGAGTAAGTTGCTTGCCCTGAGGAAGGATTGCTTTATGGTGATAGTTCACTTGACTCATTTGAACTGAGCCTTTTAAAATTATAGGTCATATAAATCTTTTAAAATGATAGACCATATACTTCAGTCTGACTTGTGACAATGGTGATAGTAGAACAAGATGTAAGGGATGTGACAATGGGCTCAGGTACCTGTGTCCCAGCACGCTCCATCAGCAGGAGTACTTTTTAGATGTAGAGTTTTGTACTTTGCCATTAAGGGGCAAACTGTGTTTTCCCTTTTAATTGCTCTTTTGCAGGGTCAGACCTCTAAATTCAGAGAGCAGCACATCTTTGCTCACATCACCTGTGCCAATTTTGAAAATTCAGCTTCTCCCATTCAGGATTTTTGCTTTAAATCTACTTTTTATTAATTTTCTGTCCTTTTAAAGTATAGTTTGATTACTATAACAGTTTTTAGCATATGGAATTAGCTATTTATAGGTGTTTTTCATAAAGCACCAGATTGATTCAATACATTAAGCAGGAAAGGGAATGATTTGTAAGTTCAGTAAGTGCATCTATACATTAAGGGCATATAGAATTTATTAGATTGCACTGTACAACTCTGTCTGTCCATGGAAGCCCAAGGCAAAGTTTCTTAAAGCCAGTGGCATTCCCAACATCACTGGGAGCTACCTGAGGTTTCTGAAGAACAGCTCCTCCAATTATAGTCGAAACACTTTTTTCCAGGTACTACAGATATACCAGCATTTCTGTTCCACTTCTGGGACAAAATTTCCACCATGATTTGCTACCCCTGCCCAAATGTCCATTTGCTTGGTTTTACCACAGGAATTGAAAATGACCTGTTCATTCTTCCACTAAAAAAGCCACATTCAAATGACTTGCCCCCAGTACATTCGACTTTGCAAGGGCGGAGTAGTGAAGATATGATTAATTTTGTAAAGAACTGAAATTCTTTCAGATTTTACTTCAAACTTAAAGGGTCAAGAGTCTGTAAACCTTTTTATTTTGTTTTATTTTTCTTATACTATTTGGACTCTTAAAAAATTGCAGATGCCTCGTGTTCTAGTTTGTGCTTTTTTTCTTCAAAAATGTCTTTTGAAAGACAAACTATTCTGTATTTTTGTAAGCTTCACCTTTGCCAGAAAGAACAGAAAAAGAAGCAATAATAAGATAAAAATATAAGTAAAGCAATGGAAAGGAAATAAGTCTCTTTTAGCCTAAAACTTCGTACACTCATCAATTTATATGAAGGTATATATCAATTGCTAGTTAAAATTAAGTGTTTCTGACAAGTGTAGTGAGAAAAAGTGTTTCATCTCTACAATTACCTTGTAAATCTGAAAATGGAATTTAGAGAAAAATGGAAGTCAGCTTTAGAATGAAACTTTTGCTGTAGATTGGGTCCCTGATTCAGCATGGCACAACCCTGCAAAAACCTGTCCCCACTGAAGGCTCCCCAATCTAATTCAGTGAGAATATTAATTTCTTCTCAATTATATCAAAGGACTCAATGCTGGGGGTTTGGGAACTGTGAGCTGCTGTGTAATGAAGTGGGAGCTGGAGCTTCCTGAGGAGCACCAGATCCAGTGAATTTAGGATCCTGGAGTCAGAAACCACCGCATAAATTTAAAACCAAACCCTTTTAATTTGGTTCTTTCCCCATTTGCAGTGTTTCAGTATCACATTAGAGGTTTACGTGGGTTTCACTCTGCAAAATCACCAGAGAGCATCGCTGAGGATGAGGGAATTTTGAGTTTGGACACGGAGAGGGACACACAAATGCTGGGTCTGCTTTCAGATCTGACTGAGGAATTTATAACTGCTAAAACAAACCTTCCTAAGCTGCTTCAGATGAGGTACCCCAAATAGTGAAGCATTTTTTTTCTCCTTGGGTCCTGATGTCTTTTCCTCAGGGCACATTCTAACATCATTATACAGCTGCATGAATGGCAAACAAATAACAGTGTCAGTTCTAGCTGGCTACTGGTTCTATATCCTCTATTGAATTAAAAAAAATAAAAGCCAGGACTCTTCCACTGTGGTTGGGAACATCTGCCCAAGCAATGAACTACCTTATGCATTTACCAGCCTGGGTAGAAACTGCTGCCCCAGGGGCTGAAAGGAAGAAATTCCATAAAAATAAAGCTTAATTTTCAGCAAAAGCCTGACACTAAATTCTGTTGGAAGCTTCAGGGAGTCAGAGATGCAGTGGGATCTGTTGTCCATAGCACTGCTTTCCCTGGGACAGGCAGTTAGCCCTTAGTAGCAGCTGATCACCTGCTATTGATAATCTGAGGTTTCAAGGAAAGACGGTACTTTTTCCTCTCACAATCTCTGCTTGGAGCTTTCCTCTAGACCTGGTTGTGTGAATCACAAAGACGGTGCACTGCAGTTGTTAATTAACTCTGCTTGGGACTCCCAGTTCCTGTTTTTTGCTCTAAAATGGGGTGGGGGAAGGTAACTTCCTTTTGCAACGTTCAGTCCATTAAAGATCAGCAGAGCCCCTTCTCAGCAGTCCCGATACTGGACCAAGTTTGACTTTCACATGTGCTGGGGCAAACACATCCAGGAAAACCCTGTGGATTCATGTGCATCTGCTTTCAGCACTGTCATAAACCACTGCCATGCTCGAGCCACCATCTCCAACCCTCTGATTTACCTGGCTAAGCTGTCCAGCTGCTGCCAGAAGATCCTCTGGGCAGAGGGCAGGGAGAGCAACTCTTCCAGCAGCACTGCTGGGTATTGGGTGTCCCCCTACATTTAGAGTTACCTGCTGCCAGAGCCTCTTCCTCCACGTGTCAGGGAAGTTAACTGGTTAATTTAGGCAGAGAAATCCAATGCCTAAAGCTTTCTGGAATGAATACTCTCCATTGTGGACACAGTCCTGCCTCAGCACATGGGAAAATCCCTTTGATATAAGTGGAAATTCCATGTATAAGGGGTTTGTGACAGGACTTTAACTTGGGGCATGTCTGTAATGCAGAGTGTGGCTCCATGCACAGGTACCTCACCTGGGACTGACCAAGAGCAGGGAGACCCTCTGAGCTGCTAAAGGGTCATACCCACTGCAGAACACTCCTGGAGCTACTGCTGTGCCTGCAGCTTTTCACTGGGCAGAGGCTCTTCAACCCTTAGAATGAACCTCACTAGAGAGTTCCAGGAAAGCAAAAGCAGCCGTGTACTTCAGTGTCCCTTCCCTCAAGAGCCTGTTCTGTGGTTCACCCTCAGTACTGTTTCGTCCTCTTTCTAAAATTAAATTAACAAATCCACTCTTGGCCTCTCTTTTCTCTTATTCATCTCAAGTTGCATGCAAATGTCTTGGAAAAAAGATGAAGAAAAACAGGTGAGTCATTTCAGAAGAAAAAATGGCTGGAGACACCAAGAGTTATCCCTGAAATCATAGAGGAAGCAGTGGAAATGCTGGACCAGATTGAAAAAGGCAGCTCCAATTGCATATCCAAAGGGTTTGGTGGGCACCCTGGCAATCCCCCTGTCCACAGGAGACCTCGCTGTGGGAATCCCACAGCACATGGACCTGCAGCTTTAGGCACCACTGTAAATGTGGCCCTTGGACCTTTAAACAAAACACCACTGGGCTGTGTAATTATATTTAGCATGAAGGGGTAGTGCAGGTACTTCTGACCCCTGGGGGGGGGAAGACCTTTCCATTCCTGGCTGCTTGGAATTCCAGGAGTCCACACTGCTCTATCCTGACTTAGACATTTCATGTCTTTCCTACGTAACAGGAGCAAACTGTATGGATTTTATGCTGAACTGCTCTCAGGACAGAGCAAAACTTACCAACACAGTTTCGAGCCAACAGTGAGACAGGACTTACTACTGACTTTTCTTATGAAATACAGCAAGATTTGTTTTTAGTGCCACTATCCCGAACAATTACAAGGGAAAATGCAAATGCCCATGCAAATAAGGCAGCAGCTGATATTGCTGCACACAACATCGCTCCTGTTGTCACACTGCCTTCAGGAGAGCAGTTACCAGCACAGGGCGGGCTGGGTTCTGGATAGCAAAGATAACAGATGCATTGCAAGGGAATTTTGGATGATTAAACTTCAGCATTTTTATGTTTGTTCCTCACCCGCCATTTCAACGGTCTGCAATGTTTGAGTTGGGTCCAAAAGGTAACCTCTGAGCCAGCCCTGCTGCTCTGCCTCTGCCCCACTGCTCCTTGTCAGCCACAACTCAAACTACTCAAGCTGCTCACCCACAGGGAGACCCACCACACGTCATGGCTGTGGGGATTTTCTGCTGTCTCTGTCCTATTATTGAGGTTGTTTCTATCATTAATGTTTCTGTGGCAATTTCACAGAGGAGCCCATGTCATGGCTTGGGACTGGGCTCTTCCAGGGGCAGTGCAAACACTCAGACAGACACTTTCTCCAGGGCAGGTCTCCAAGCCCTGGTTCCCACTGTGTCCTCTCAGGGAGGGTAAGATCAGAGATGCACCATGTCCTGTAACCAGAGCAGGGAGCTACAAGGGAGGCTCTGGCTTCCAGTGTGTCTGCCACAGGCACTTTTGGTCTGTATACAGCCCTCAGTGTCAGCCTGTCTCTGTTTCTCCACGTCCATCATCAAGATCAATGTAATCCTTTGCCTCAGCCGGGGGTAGATTGGGAAGTGCAATTTTTACAGGGTGTCAGAGACTATCTCACAGTAAGTTTTTAATTTAGCCCCTTCCACAGCTCTGTGTTTTCATCAGAGCTGACATCCATCATACACCTAAACCCATGCAACCCCTCCCTGCTCCTCAGCTGGCTGGAGGGACCTTTGAGGTGATCTCTTCATCTCCCCAGTAGAAGAGTGTTAATTCTCATCACTGCTGCCTACAGAGCTGATGTGCTGGGGGAACAAATGGGAAATTCCCCCCTGAGCCACAGGGATTTACCAGCTGTTTTTTCTGTGTTTCTGCCCAGAAAGTGAATGGAAAATGCCACGTTCCTTTTTGGTGAAGAGCAAAAAGGCTCATACCTACCACCAGCACCGCTTTGTGGAAGATGACCTGCCTATCCTCACATGGGGTCCAGTGACCTCTCCCTTCACTGGTGAGTCAGTCCATCCACTGATTTTGTAAGAACACACCATAGCAAACCAATAATGGAGGAGGAAACTGAAGGAGTGGGATAGGTGAGCTAAAGAGCATCAAAGGGCTTCCACACAGTCATATCAGTCTAAGCACAAACTGATCCCTTACTGTGTGTCCTCTTTCTCTCTTCCAGATCCACATGGTCCCACTGAACCCAAATTTAGATCCTCCCTTTGTTTCCTGCTTGGTTGCTGGGGAGATTTGAGATAGAATATTGCTGTGTGGAGTTGGTCACATTTGGGATAGATGGCCAATTTCAGGCCAGTAAGAGTAGGGGAAAGAGCTTGCACTTGGTTGTTAGTCTTCTACAAACTCCTCACAACTCTGCCACATCCATCTCCAGCTTCCTGTGCTCACTGTCCACATTCTCTCTGGACTAACATCCTCTCTACCTCAGTGTGTTACCACTTCTTCCCAATGATTTGCAAGGAAGGCTACAGCCAGAGGGAGAAAATACTAGAGATAGCCTAACACTGCCTGTGAGGAGTCCTACACACTCACAGGCAAAGGGCCAGCTGCTCTGTACTGTATTAACACCGACCAACAGCTTCTGCCTGTGCCTTCTGCCCTCCCTCTGCTCCTGTTCCCGCTCTCCCACAGCCATCCAGGCACTGGCAGGGCTGGGGAAATTATCTTCTTCCTTCAGGCACTATTCAAATTTTCTTTATTCAAATCTAGAATCAACTTACTCTTTGTTCTAGCCCTGGCTATCAAATTAGAGTCCAACCCTGTGATAAGTTTGATAAAAAAGAAAGGAGGTGACATTTTAATTTCAATTCCTGCCATCATCCTTTGACTATTTGTTGTGTCTGTCTGGTGCACTGGAGGGTTTTGATGACAGATAAATACTGTCCTTCAGCAGACCTGTCCCATCTCCAGCAGAAAGGAGGCACATGAGTTGGACCTCTGTCCATTTTAGATTCTTATTGCAAAGTCTGTGTCTAACAAGAGCTGGTTGGTCTGTTTAAGGGCTGGGACAAGCATGGAGAAATGGGAATGTGGGCAGGAGGAGATGGGGCTCAGTGGTCTTTGCAACTGCATAAGCAGTTACCTCCCCTTTCAGCTTCCCTACTTGGCTGTCCATAAATCCAGATTAACAATACCCAACTCTCTTAGGAGTGGGGTGGGGAGCTTAATAAGTTAGCGATTGTTAGTTACCCACACAAATGAAAGTGGTTTTAAATAGGGAAATTATTCTTACAGGCACATGGCCTCCTAGTGTTAATTCACTCTCACTATACAGGATATTGAGTGTTCAATCATCTCCTCCTGCCCCCCTCTACCTTGCCAATCTCATCCTGCTTGGAATTTCCCTTTGTCAGCAGTGGACAGACCTTGACTGCCCTGCTGATCACACCACTCTGCACTTATTCAGGGAATTGAGCATGGGATCTTGTATTCAAGCATGAGTTCAGACAGGAGTACAAAACTCACCTGAACAGACTCTCCTGGTAACAGCAAGAACCACCTAACTGTGACCCTGCTGTGTTACAGCCACAGGAGACAGGACACCAGAGGACATCAAGAGGCAGGACCTGGAATCTGTGATTCCAAAACAAGAGAAGGACCCACCTGAACTGAAAGAAGAAAGTGTCCCTGTCCAGTACCTGAGCAGGATGCTGCCAGGCCCCTCAGCTCAAGGTCTGCTACCCAAACCCACAATTGCAAAAAGAGGTCAGGGCTGGGCTGGCTTATGGAGCCCCTAAAACTGGGCGCAGATTTTCAGTAAATGGCAGCTCTTACTTTGACATCCATGGTCAAACTTGTCCCAGGCAGAGCTCATCAGGAGCATTCTGTATTTCCCTTTACAATTCTGGTTTAGATCATCATCTCCCTGGAGGATACACTGGGATTCCCAGTGAATGAGCCTCCCCATCTCAGTGCAGCTCTGTGCTCTGAGGTCAGGACAGCTGTTTAGATGTTGTTCAAACACCACATGAAGCAGGGTGATTGAAGCAGGGGGCTTAATATTCCCTCAGCCATAAAATTTCTATGGCATTCTTTGTCATGAAATTTCCTCAGATTGGAATCAAAGTCCCAATAGGAAGTTTGCATGGGGAATCAGGATTTGAATTGAGGAGGAGGAGGTGCCAACTGCAACTCCCAAGGTCAGGCAAGGCATTAGATGGGGAAATGGTAGCTGGGGAACTTTTTTGTTGGTGCCCAGGTTCAGGCAATAGTGTGACACTCACTTCTCCCTTTCTTTTGCAAACTCAGAGATGGCCATCCCAGCTCTGCAGATCAAGGACTGCACTAACACAACCACCCCTGCCTTCTACAAAAGCGGCTTCTCTTGGGATGCTTTCCATGTGCCATACAGCTACCAGCAGATGTCTTCCACCATGCAGTCAGCCCTCCTGGAGCACCCTGTCAGCCTGTATGGGAGCCACCTCCTGCCGAGCTCCGAGCCCCCCCTGGACTACAGCATGCACTACTCCTCAGACATGGAGACCTACCACTGTGTGAAGTGCAACAAGGTGTGTGCCACAGGACAACCTCAGGGATGGGGAGGGCCTGGAGGGATTTTCATTCCATACATCAGCATTTCACTGGGTCACACCAAAGCGCAACGCGAGGTTGAAAATGGGCCCCCTAGTCAGGAGAACCAGCAGAAAGGCACTGGGAGTGATGCAGTTCACATGGCCCACAGGAGGGAAAAATCAAGTAAAGAGAAGGAATTGAAAACAGAGGTGGAGACACAGCTGCCTCATGCCAAAAGAAGATCACTGGCATTTTGTTTTGCAGGTGTTCTCCACTCCCCATGGACTGGAGGTCCATGTCCGAAGGTCTCACAGTGGGACCCGGCCCTTTGCTTGTGAAGTATGTGGCAAAACCTTTGGGCACGCTGTAAGCCTGGAGCAGCACACCAACATCCACTCCCAGGTGGGTAGGATGTGTCCAGAGAACCAGCTCTCCGGAGCTCCTGAGAGCCTGGACCTTGGCTGTTGCTCAATCCATTATAGAGGAAGTGACATTTCCTAGGTTACAAACATCATGTCTTTCCTGTAGCACCCAGTGACAGTGACAGGAGCTCTGACGACCACAGATCACAGATCTTGGTCTCACAAATCTCAGACTGCCCTCAAGAATTCCTTGGATGGGAGGGGAGGATCATTGCTTCTTGTTCTTCTGTGCCTCACCTCCTCCTAAAGGGTGCAGGAGTTTGGATCACAAGATGTAATCCATTTCCATAAGTAACCCTTCCTGCATTCCCTTTGTGCTGCACCCAGCATATCAGTCCAGGAGCCAAGGAGATTTGCTTATCAAATCTACTACTCTCATCACTCTTCAAGCTCTGTCACATGTCTTGCAGCCTCAGACATCCCATGATTTTCTTTCCCCAACAGGAAAGAAGCTTTGAGTGCAAGATGTGTGGGAAGACATTCAAACGTTCCTCCACCCTCTCCACTCATCTGCTGATCCATTCGGACACACGGCCCTATCCCTGCCAATACTGTGGCAAGCGCTTCCACCAGAAGTCGGATATGAAGAAACACACTTACATCCACACTGGTGAGAAATGAAAGATACCCAAAGAGCAAATGCAAATTAGAGCCCATCATGTCAATGCACATACACAGTCCCCAGACACTGCAATATTGGACCAGGTATAAGTCCAGAGGCACTGGAAAGTCTTTATTCCTTGTGTGGTAAGGCAGCAGGAGGTCAAAGCACCCCTGAGTTGTGCATCCTCCTCTGTGTGACAAGGAGGTGGTTATTGACCAGCCTCTGGTGCATGCCATGGTTGTACCCAGCCCTGGATGCAGGCAGGGCATGAATCACCCAGCTGGACAGGGCTGCCTCTGGCTCTTCCCACCCTCTGCTGCTGGATCACAGTCCAGATGGGCTGGATAGCTGGGCTGTCAGCACTCTGATACCCGGGCACAGCCAGTCAGGCCTGAGTCTGCTGAAGGGCATTTCTACCTCCTTTCTCTCTCCCGTTAAAGTGTTTTTTACCATTTTCTGTGCCCTGCAGGGGAGAAGCCCCACAAATGCCAGGTCTGTGGCAAAGCCTTCAGCCAGAGCTCCAACCTCATCACTCACAGCCGCAAACACACGGGGTTCAAACCCTTCAGCTGCGAGCTCTGTGCCAAGGGCTTCCAGCGCAAGGTGGATCTGCGGAGGCACCGGGAGACCCAGCACAGCCTCAAGTGAGAGAGGGCTCCAGGTGTTTGCTGGAGCTCCCACTCCAGACTATCCCCAGCATCTCCATCCGGCGTGGGACTGCCCATCTCATAAAGCTCATATGGCATCCTGTGTTCTCCTGGGGACTGGCAAAGTCATGTCATTGGCTTTGGTGTTTGGCACCTCAGGGCCTTGCACATCCCAAAGAAATGTATGGGGGGGTCTCACTTTTCAGTTACAACAGGTACTAGCCCAGATCTGACATCACCTGCTCAAGTGCAAATCCAGAGGAATTCCTCCAAGGTCACTGTTACTCTGGATTTACACCATGTGCAGGATCTGGTTCGTCAGGCTGCCCAGCAGTGAGCTGGGAACTCCTGGGCCAGTGGCAGCCACAATCTGTGCAAGCCAGTGCTCTGACCATGTCCTGCTCAGATGGCTGGGAAGATAAGGCCAGGGCATGCAGATAGATTGCATTCAGTGAGCTGTGTTCAGCCTGGACAAGGCTTCTGCAGAGACTTGCCCAGGCCATAAATTCTGCCAACAGACACCTAAAGTCATTTCTTTCAGCAGAGCATTTACTGTGATCAAATGACAAGTTAACTGTGCTGTATTTTTAGCTTGGAGTGGGAGGAAAACACTGAAGAAACAGCTCCTATCCCTAGCTGATAACAAGGGTCTCTAAATACATTCCTCAGACACACCATGCTGCAGAGATCCCTGGCTTGGTGGCAAGCAAGCAAGAGGAGCAATGCCACAGCACCAGGCAGAAGCCCCATGTCTTGATACCATGGGAGAGCCTGGCTGCTCTTGGAGTCTGGGCTGCTATGTCCCACATTATGTCAGTGCATGCTGGACATGCCAACCTAGAGCTGCCCTGGACAATCCTGTGTCACTGCATGCTCAGGACTGGCCCTTGGACAGTGATGTCAAGGGCCAGAATTCTGCTTTCCAGCCACTCTGTTAAAGGAGGAAGTGGCTGAGCCTGTACACGCTGGCAGAGTATGCAAGTACCTTACAAATATTCTACAAACAGAGCAGTGGCATTTCCTCCTCCCTCCAGGTCTAGAGGTTGAAGCAAAGCACTGGAACAGCTAAAGAACCAGTTCCCCTCCAAGCTCTGCTACATTCTCCCTGTCTAACCTTGGGCAAGTCACCTCACTGGGATTTTGTGTCTCCACCCTTCCAGTGACGTGGGGTCATTCACTCAGGTTTGTAGAGTCCCCTGAGTTCTTAACAGGAAGGACAAAGTATTATTGTAACATAAATAAGACAAGTGCTCCCAGTTAAGCAGGGCACTGTAGCAGCACACAGCCCACTCCATAACTACATCCCTAAACACACGGCCTTGGACAATGACAGCCGTGGGAATTATCCTGGGAATGGGCTGTGGCACAAACCATTTCACTCCAAAGGCTCATGAGGGAAGGCTGCCATCATGGGCAAAGACAAATGGTCCAAGTGGAAAATTCATGTATTGCCAGGAGGGAAGATGTCTGTCCTGCTCTCAGTTACACTGCTATAAATCCAACATTATTCTCCTCAGACCTAAAATGTACTTGCCTCTGTTTTATGCTGTGCCTAAGCTGTTAGTTATTAATATGCATTCTGGAAGCTCTAAACAGAGTCTGTACTCCTGGCTTTACTTGTACACTGTAAATATGTATTTATACTTATTCTAATGTATATTTTTATTGCGCTGTACCAGACAGTGACAACATGTAGAGGCCTGCTGGGATTTATCTGATAAATCTGTTCCCTCTCAGTAACTGGGCTAACAGAGTGTATTTCATGTTCAAAACTCTCATTTCAGGAATGGCTCATGCTTGGCCCTGGAGATGCAGGAGGTGGGGATGGAGTGGAAAAGGAGAAGGGAAAGAGTATAGCATTGCTCTTTATGGTTTGAGTGGAAATAAAGATGGAAATTCGCATGTAGAACAGGGCTCCCATCAGGGAGACATTCATCCTTGGAGACAGATTGGTGCAGAGTGCCACACAGGCCAGTCAGCTCTCCAGAGCAGGAGGGCCACACCAGATACAGGGGAATGTGTGTCCAGAGGGTACCCCATTAAACCTCTGCTGTCCTTTCATGGCAGAACCTGGCCAGGGTTCTGGGAACAGTCCCCAGGTCCTGATTGTGACACAGGTCCCCACACACATGTGAACACTCTCACACATGCACAAGCCTTGCTGAAGGTAAAGTCATTTCAGCTTATTAAAACCACTGCCCAAAATGCCAAATGTGTTTGTTATTCCCCTTGTCCTTCACAAATCTACAAACAGAAATATTTAAAGAGTGTGTCAGCATCTGAACTGCTCAGGAGCAAATAAATACCATCCAGCCCCAAAGCACACGGGCACACCAGCACAGGCTTTCCTGTGTGTGTCCCAGGACAGCAGGTGTGTCTGACTCCTGTAAAACTGCCTAGTTCTGGCTATTCTGGAGGCAAATGCTGGCACACCAGCACTGTGGCAAGAGTACCTGCAAAAACTCTCATAAACAAAACCAGACAGCTGGTTCTTTGGAGCCTGCTGAAGGAGGGCTGCTGAATCCTAAGATTTCCATTCCTATCTTTGATTTTTGTGGTAAGAGGAGCAATAACCTTCAATGGACAGCTGGAATCTTCTCTCCTATGTGCTCCTACTCTGCTTCTCCCTCCTAACAAAGCACACACCATCCCAGTCCTGTCTTGTTCCTCCAGGACAGGCAGATGCTCTCACCATTATTGTGGTTACTGAGCCCAGAGATTCCTGAAGAGCAGCTACACCGGAGGAGGCAGTGTCAGCCCCAGCCTGATGTTTGTGAGCAGCCTGCTGGGCACATCCCAGGACACGCAGGGACTGCTTTAGATGGACAGGCAACAAGTGGAGCAGCAGACTGGGGTGGCTGTAGGCAGTGTGCTGATGCAGAGCTGCGCTCAGGAACACGTCTGTGGGCAGAGCAGCCCAGAGGATCCAGGCTGACCCCCTCCCACGGGCACTGGGAGTGTATCTCTACAAGCACAGGCTGTGGATGGAGGCCAGCTGGCAAAGGCACCAGCCAGACAGTACAGTCAGAGTCAGGAGGTGAACTGAGAAGGGAGGAGGAGAGGGAATGAACTTGCAGCATTTTCCACTAAGACATTACAGTTTCCTCTGTCTTGAGTAAAAAGGTGCCACTTTCAGGTCACCAGGTAATGCTGCCTAAGCCCTGACCTTCCTTCAGGCCTATGGATTCCAGCAGCTTAAAGGAAAAACAAGGCAGAGCCCCACAGCCCTTTGTTCACTGCGATCCCTGATCAAGGAGAGTGATCTCTTGACAAAGAAGATGGAGGGACCCAGTCTGGCTCTGCTCTGGAGCAAACAGTTCCTCTGGTTGCCCAGGCTTTTAACTGCACCCCCTGAAGCTCTGGAATGCAGGTGAAGGAGCAGGGAAGAAGATCTGGAATTACCCAAACTTCACCACCCTAGGCTGGGGGAGAGCCTTTCACTCCCAACATGCATGGAGTAGGTGAAGGACTGCCTTGATCCTTGGAGCTATTGAGTCCACACAGTGGCTACCCAGGGGTGCTCAGCACCTGTCAGGATTAGGCTGTGGCTGTCACCAACTCCAGACACACCTGGCCTTGCTCTCCAAGCACACAAATCCTCTTCAGTTCTGACCACTGTGATACAACCCCTTTCCCACCATCTCCCCTGGCATGAAAAACATTCTGGTCAGTCAGTCAGGGAAACAGATAACAAAAAGCAAAATCTCAACTAATCTTTGTGGCTGAAGGAAGAGCTGATTGTTTTTGCCTCTCTCTGAGCCCGCCCTGTATCCTGCACTTCCCCAGTGCTCTTCACACCTTCTTCCCTTTATTGCCAGGGAAAGAAAATCCTGGTCTTTGGGCTGTTTTGTTTAGCAAATGAGGGATATGCAAAGCAATAACCTCGGGCATCTGTCAGGAGGAGAGGTGCCTCTGTGTCTTCCAGACAGCCTTCAGGTGCTGAGAGCAGCAACCCAGAAGCAAACTATGATCAAGGGTGGATTTAAGTTTGAACATGGGATGTATCTTTCTCTTCCTAACAAAGGCAGAGCTACAGGACACCTGCAGGAAGGACAGGTGTGTTCCCAGCTAGCACAGCATTAGGCTGGAGTTTATCTTCAGGTTATATTATTAACCTCATGGAGTAGCATCCTGGAGAAGGCAGAAACCTGAAGCTTTTGTATTGTATTGGCAATGGTTAGGAAAGGCCTAAAAGGAACTGAGAGGAAGGATAGGGAAAAATTAGACTCAAGTTGGGTATAAAGTTCTGTTGAGGGAAAAGAGTTCTTTGTCCAATCAAGTTGCTTCCCGCCTTAGACTTCATGAGAAAGTGTTTTCAGCGAAATAAAAGATAAGAGCAGAGTCCCTTGTCCTCACAGCAAGTTGTTCCCCTGGTTGCTGGTGATGGAAGCACACCAGCAGGTTGATTCCAGCCCATCAGCACAGCACCCAAGGAGAAACCTGAAGGCATTAGACCATCTCCCAGAAATAGCTGCATGCACACGTGTCCTTGCACAGGGCAAACGTTCCTGCCTGTTGTTAAGGAACTAACCTGGGAGTGAATATGGACCTCAGTCTGCAGAGCTGCTACAGAATAAAGAAAGTACGTCACAAGCTGGGTTTTGTCACTTATTCTGCTCACAAAGCAGAGATGTTTTTTCCCCTGAAACAGCACATCCACACAAAGGAGACAACCCAGAACAGCCACACCAAAATTATCCAAAGATAATTAAATCAATGGGTTGCTTCTCTGCTGAATAAGACCTAAGAAAACACAGATCCCTGCAGAATTCCTGACCCACTGTCTTACATCTAGCAGTCACCATGGACACACAATGGTCTTAAGGCTGCAACTCCAAATAAGACTTGAGATCTGCCACATTTCCTGTATGACTTCGGGCAAGACATGAGCACTGGATTGCTGAAGTTGTTCACCACACTGTGAAGCTCTCAGAAAGCTTCACCCCATCTGTGAGAGGAGGTTCATAATTCCCCCTCTCCCCTTCATTTCACTTGTTTATTTCAACGGTGAGATATCAGGAAAGAGACTGCCCCTGCTTATCTTCCACATCCAGCACCTCGCACAATGGAGCCTTGATCTGGGCTGGGATGCCCGAGTGTGGCTGCGACACCAATAACGAGTGATAGGAGCTTAATTCAGCACCCTAATTCCATGGCTGGCTTAGAAATCCTCCAAGCAGGGACAGTGGGACCCTGCATTAAATCCACTAAGCCCCAGATGAGCAGAGGAACAGGGTGAGCTGCAACACGAGGAGGATAAACCAGACATGAGCATTTCCACTGGTGAATAATATTCTAGGGAGAGAGACAGAGCTGATGTGGCTGCTATAAACATCCCACTCAGTGCTCTCGTTTTAAGTGTGTTGCTTCAATATGAGCACTTCTCAATCTGCTCCTTGGGGTGATTTTGACCTGTTGGCCCAAGGGTGATCTGTGTTCACTGTACCAGACAGCAAGGCAGGCAGAGAGCAAAGAGTCCCCAGGAATGGAGAAATCTGAGGCTGGGGAGGAGCTGAGTTTGCACTGAGCTCAGCTTTGGTCTGATAAGTTTATCAAGCACTGCCGGCTGCTAACTGTCAGCCAGTGAAGCGAGCCTGTTAGGGAGGAGGAACAGCTCCCAGGGCAAGATAGGACAGCCCAGGCCTTATCAGAGTGCCTGAGCCAAAGAGGGAACTGGAGAGTGAGCACTTTCCAACCACTTCATCTGAACAACAGACAGATTGGCAGGAAAGGCCTGTCAGCCCTTCGCTTCTGCCACCCAGGCATCGGCAGGGACCCCCCCATCCATGCAAAACACCCCGGGAAGTGCAGCAGGAGAGCTGCAAAGGTGACCATTGGGGTCTGAAGGAGTGCACGGGCTAAGTTTTCGTAGGACCATTGCCCAGGAGGAGAGTCAGATTTACAACAAACCATCCAGGTGCTTACTGAGCAAGCTGCTCCTCTTCAGTGCCCAGAGCAGCACTTCTCTCCCATGCTGCCTTCCCTAGGTTTGGGAGGGGGATCTGCCACTTTGGAATTGCACTAGTCACTAAGGTTTGGTGTGGAGATAATTGCTCTGTTTCTGAAAAATTGTAAAAAACCTCTGAGTGAGTAGAAGAGGGTAAAACCTGACCATTCCCACCTGATCTGCAAGAGCATGGGCCAGCAAATACCATTTCAGACCTACTCCTAGGGCAGCAATAACCAGATCAATGCAGCTGAAGATCTTAGCAGGGAGGCTCTCCTATGTTTGGATGAGCTCCTTTGGACCTATAAAAGCTCCCTGTCCATGTGTCCCAAGCTCTCCATGGGATATGAGGCAGGAAACCTGCAGCAGTACTGTAGGTCAGATCTCCAATGTGAACTAGTGATTCAAAGGCTCCCTTTTTGGTAAATAACACATCTAGGAAGCAATTCAGCTCCTCCTAAACACCAGGACTGATGTTCTGCCTTCTATGCACCTACTTCTCTCCCTGAAGAGAAAGGGAGCCGAGTATCAGAAGGCATCTAAAGTTACATGAGATGAGTCACACCCCTGTGGTTTCTGCACCACTCAGGCCAAGTTTCTCACAGCTGATTCTGTTCCAGCCCATAATCTACTGTTCTCCAGATCATGAGCAACCTCTAAGCCATTGAATTCCCCTGTGTATCAAGGGTTCCTCAGCAAGCCCAGAGTACAACGGCCACATTCAGCACCAGCCAACACAACTCTGAGGTTCAAGGCTTCCTCATGAAGAAAAAGGGGTTTAAAAACCCTTCCCCATTGATTCTGCCTTCCTCTTGAATAATTTTAAAGCAATGGGACTTTATCTTACATCCCAGGCTCTTCTATATTAGGAGCTTTGGTGGGATTTTTGGCAGTGGTCAAGTCCGCTGGTTTCTTCTCTTCATAAAATAGAAGTTATCTCTGGTCTCAGCTGAGGAAGGGGAAGTCAGAAATGACAGAGCATTCTTGTTCCTGAAAAGGCCCCATCCTGAGAGTGTGGACATGGTGAACCAGTGTGTCAGTCAGACATCCCTGCCCCAGCTCCTTGTTTAGAACCAGCCTGGAGTAGCTTGACTGTAAATCAGTCAGGTTCATGGACACCCAGGTGTGGCAGCACCTGGAAAAGAGTCCAGAAACTACAGCTGCATTTTCTGATATGTCAGCACCATGGAGAAAGCTACATGTGACCCTCAGAACTCAAAGGAGGATTGTGTTCCTGCCTTTGACCTGTCAGCAGCTCTGAGCCAGTCGCTGTCCCTCCCTGTGTCTCAGGCATCCCCATTTGCAGAGTAGGGACAATAACATGGGCATGCTTTGAGATCTACAGATCAGAGCAAGGTAGAATTCCTCCTCATGCACAGTCACACACTGGAGTGGCATTGTGGAAATCCCACAGAAAACACATAAAGCATCAAAGCAATGCCTCTGCAGTGGGATCTGCCAACTTGCACTTTTCACTTTAAAATATTTGCCTGAATTTGAGTGGAGCAACTAGAAATGGAACTCAGGTCATCTTTGTTTGTTAATCAACTATCTATCTTACCTCCTTGAAGTACAACTAAGTAGAGCAACCCAAGCTAAAACTCTGATCTTAGGGAAAGTATCATGCACTATTGGTAAGATTTTATTTCTGAATTCTGGAAGATACTTAAAAAATAGGCACAAGACTCATTTTCTAGTGTTTTAAATAAAGGCAGAGCTGAGAGGGCAGAAGAGCTAATCAAGAGTCAGCAAGACTAATGATACCTTCCATTTTAATAGCTCAGGGTCATACAGAGAGAAAGTAAAAGACCTGAAAAATGAACCAAGACATTTTAGGTCCCAGCTCTTATCTCTGTTAAGCAGTGGGCAGAATTCAGACCTGTTGCAGCTACATAAACAGCTGTATAAGTTGTACCAGTGGACTTTGGTGCATTCTCTCCAGAAAGAGGCAGATGACTGTCATGGAGCCCTGGCACACCTTTGCTCACACTTTACCTTGTTACTGCAAGTCTGGGAGAAGTCACTACATACCATCACCTATTCCAAGCCAAATTCCTATTTGCTTAACTATATGTTCCCACTGAAGTAAGCACAACATCCAACAGTCAGCAGGATTTAGCCCCCAGCCTGAAAGTTCTCACAGCATCATTATAAATTTTGTAGGAGATACAACACAAACTTTGTGGTTATCAGGAACAATAATTTATATTTTTGGAGTGCCACCTCCTCATCCCCACTTCCTCAATCCCAAAGTCCCCAGCAATCTTAGCTCGGAAGGGAATGTGACTCAGGCCTTCAACTGAAGGGCTGTCATCTGCAAACCCTCAAGGCTGGATGTAGCCATGGTTTTATCACTGGCCACCAGCTGCCTCTACAGCTCCTGCCTCCTCCCCAATGATTCAGCAAATCTTCTTCAGGGAGCAAAACAAGCACACAAGTGAACAAATCACAATGTCAGATTACAAAGATGAGCGGGGAAAAGCTGTGGCTCAAAGGAGGGAGATAAAACCTGGTGAAGTTGCACAAGCCCAGGATGAAAAAGCCCAGGAAAGAGTTTTGGGTTTTTTTCAGAGGAGGGCAATAATAATGTGAAAAAAGAGTTGTAGTTTGGATTCTTTACACTGTGAAACATGGCTAAGAATAAAAGAGAACACAATGGGGAAGGAAATGAAGCATTTTCTGCCCTCTATTATCTGGGCATTGCACAGGGCTGATAGGAATTTTTACTGGTAGTGATGAGAACTGAATAGTCTGTTCTGGTTTACACTGGAACAAAGCTCCACTAAACAAACTATTTTCAGGACTAGTTTCTACTCTCTGTAACCAAGACTTCCCACAGCCCATTGTCAGGCACTTTGAACATCACTGCTCCTGGAAAAAAAAAGTAATTTGGTTTCTAAGACATGGCAGAGGGCAGTTAGAAATAATGTTTGAATTTCTGACAGTTTTGACTCTTGCGTCATATTTCTATATTCTATTTCTTTTCCATAAACATTTTGTTGCCTGCTCTATCCACTCCTGAGGTGAAACACAGGATCAGCTTAACAGCTCATAGTACAGAGTCTATAAAATAGAACATGAAGAAGACACTTCAGCCAGACCTTAGCTGGGACATGTAATATTTCCTCTAATGGCATTCCACCCAACTCTTATCACCATGTTCCAATATTTAAAGAGTGACAACAGAAAAGATGGAGATTCTCTTTTCACAGAGAGTCACATGGAAAAGATGATGGGCAATGGGAACAAGTTGCTCCTGGGGAGATTCTGATTGAATACCACAGAACACTTTTTCACAGTGAGAGAAATCAGCCCTTGGAATAATGTCCTGTAGAAAGTGGTGGATTCCCCAACACTGGACACTTGGAAGATTCAGCTGGACAGGGTGCTGGGCTGTCTTGTCTAGACTTTTGCCAAGGAAGGTTGGACCAGGTAACCCTTGAGATCACTTTCAATCCAGTATTCTATGATCCCATTAAAATATGGTAGTGCTGCACCCTACAGGCTGAAAACAGTGAATATACAGTTCTTTTATTATTAATCACGATTTCTAAGCCAGGCTCACAGCTGGCTCGTGGGTCTTTGAGGCTGGTTCTCTTTCTGCCCCACCCCAGAACTCTCCCAGGATGAACACACTCAGTTCCCCCCCATATTGGGATGAGCAGAGGAACAGCAGCTGCTCTAACAGTATGACACAAACACACACATGCACAGAGATGCCACCAAGCCTGACTCAAGGACTCCATGGCAGTGGGGGACGCAGAGCTCAGCTGTGCTGGGAGTGTCCCACACACCCCAGCTAGATATCCACGAGGAAGGGGGAGCTCAGGGATGGGTGAAGATTGGTTTTGTGGGCTGGGGATGGCATGGAGACCTTCTTCACCTGTTCAAACTGCTGCCCTGTTCGGTTTTATCCCTCTTGATTGCCCAGGTGAGGAGCCCTGGGGTTGTCTGAAGATGACTGCCTCGACTGCCTGTCCCAGCACTCATCACACAGTGTGGGATGCAACAAGCCCAGCTTTCTGTCAGGCGTCACCGTGTGTTCCTGTGCCCACACTCGCCCGACCTGTGCCCTGCTGGCCCCGATTGGTTTTGCCAGAGGAACAGTCTGCGAGATCTCCCACAAGAAACATCTTTCATTTTCTCACTGTTGTCCTTCATCCACACTTTTTAAAGGGACAAAAAAAAATTATCTTAATTGCACTTCCCTCTTGCTTTGCCCCTTGATATAGAGGTTGAGCCAAAGTTAAACCAACCCACTGGTCACCCAGCTGAGTCCCTTCCCTTGTGAAATCTGTAGCACAAACCTCATTTTTGCCTGTTCCAGTGGCAGCCCCAAGTCCGTGTGCACCACAGGAAGAATGCAAATCTGATCCTTTCCCTGTTCCTTAGGGAGGGTCACAACAATGCCCAGGTGTGTGGTGAGAAGCTGACTGGCCTGAGCAGAGCCCATCACCCACACAATGCCTTCTTTGTGAACTTTGATGATGAGGGAATCCCAGCTAAACCACTGGATGCTGCTGTACAGACCAGGAATAAAGTGTGCATCAATCCTGTGGATAAACAGGTGTCTACATTTTCATAATTACGGGTTAATGAGTCCTCTAGCAAGCTCAATGACTTCCCAAGAAGTGAGACCAGAATCTAAACCAGCTGATAATACACCAGAGAAGAAGAAGAACAGAGACGTTGCATTCCCAAATCCCTGTGTGTGAGGGAAGCACAGTTTGACCAGGATGCTGCCCATGTGGAAAACAGAAAAGATACATGAGGGGGCTTGGCCTCCAGCCCATGAAGGCAACACCTGCAGAGCTCTCACATGGCAGTGCCAGTTCTACCTCAGCCACGGAC
>JAWWEE010000037.1:1113696-1147756 GCA_035221455.1 Xenops minutus | reverse complement strand
AAGATAGTTCATTAAAAGCTTGCTTGTAACTGAGTGACTCTGGTTCTCCTTGTGTTTGCCATGAGGGGATTTTGTTGTTGGTGTTGAGGTGAGGTGGGCAGGGACTCCTGAGGGCAGGGTGTGTGTGGCCTGAGCTGTGACATGGCCAAGTCCTGCATAAGCTGCTTTTGGGGCAAATTAAACCCTCAGTTCCCCCTCACCCCCCTCTCCTGCCATATTAAACCCCGGCGGGGCGAAGGCTGGGGGTTCTTAGGGAGCTAAACTTTATTTTAAGGGGGATTTACACCAGATTCCTCACGTGGCTTCGAAACCCATGGCTGTGGTGGTTTTGTTTTCTTGGGTTTGGTCTAGGCTTTCCCTGGGAAGAGGTTCATAACTAAGGAAGTGTTCCACACCATTTCCTCACAGAAACAGGGCTATATAAAACAAGGAGGGAGATTCCTTCCTTTCTCTCTTCATTTTTGGGTGTTTGGAGGACAGCAGCAGATCCCAGTGTTGGCTTAGCTCTTATCTATATGAGCTGAGGCCTGTCTGAGAAACTGGTGTCCCAGCTACACTGAGGTGGAGAAACTGCTTCTCTTGAGGGGAGTTTGGGGAGAATTTATTGTGTTAGTTACTTATTGAGCTTTTCCCTGAGTTCACGAGTGTCTGTGTATCTGTTTTGGGTTGTTTTTTTTTACCCATTTTTGTCCTTTCTTCTCTTCCCTTCCCCTTTCCCCCCTTTACATTTTGGGGTTGTTTGGGATTCTTGTCCGATATATTCATAGTGTTTGATTGTATATAACTGTAATATATGTGAATATATATACGTACACTTTTACTACAGCTGTTTGTGGGTACCTTTTGTCCTCCTCTCTCCGGAGGGGGCAGTCTGTGTGGCCTGCAGCTGGGTTGGGCAGGGAACCACCCCAAAACCTCCACAGTGGCTCCAAAACAGCCTCTCCCACAGGTCATTGCTTCCCTTCCTTCCCTTTGAACCGGGGGCAGGACAGGAGGTCAAAACACCCCATTGCGGGTGGCGATTGGGGCCGCAAGGCCGGGCAGAGGCCGCGGCCACCCGGACCCTTTTAGCGGTGGAACCTCTCGGCGGCGGAACCTCTTGGCGGCGGAACCTTCGCGCGGCGGAACCTTCGCGCGGGGCCCCCGGGGCGGCCGGAGCGGGGAGGCGGCGGTGCCGGCGATGGCGGCGGGTCCGCGGCCGGGCCTGCAGGGCTCGGCCGTGCTGGAGCTGCCCCGCAAGCCCCGCCTGGTCTGCGTGGAGTACCCCGGGCTGGTGCGGGACGTGGGGGCCACGCTGCGCACGCTGGGAGGAGAGCAGGGCGTGTCGCGGGTGAGGGGGGTTCGCTGGGAGGGTTGTGTGGGGGGGGTGTGGGGACAGGCCGGGTTTGGCCTGGGGAGGGGGTCCGGGACAGGGAGAGCCCCTCTGTGCGAGCTGTTCGAAGCCAGCAGGGCCCACGCGTGGTTTGGGGGTGATGCCGCGCCGCTGCTGCCCCCGAGCGAGGGGTCGGGCAGGATCAAAAGGCCAGGCTGGTTTGGGTTGGAAGGGACCTGAAATCTCATCTCGTTCATCTCTGCTATGAACAGGAATACCTTCCACTAGCCCAGGTTGCTCCAAGCCCTGTCCAGCCTGGCTTGGACACTTCCAGGGCTGGGGCAGCCACAGCTTCTCTGCCCAACCTGTGCCAGGGCCTGCCCACCCTCATAGGGAAGAATTTCTTCCTAATATCCAGGATATTTTCTTTCTCGTTTATTTGCTTCTTCCTACTATCGAGGATGCACGTCCCCGTGATGTGCTGCAGGTGTTGGTGGGGCAGGGCTGATCCCCCTGGGTGCCCTGAGGGCAGTGTGTGGGGCTGGGAGCTGTGCGGGTGGGATGCTCAGGGGGCTGTGCCTGCCCTTGCTGCCAGATCTACGCCGACCCTGCCAAGAGGCTGGAGCTCTATTTCCGCCCCGAGGACCCCTACTGCCACCCGGTGTGTGCCAACCGCTTCCCCACCTCCACCATGCTGCTCAGGGTCACCAGGAGGAGCAGGAGGAAGAAGCAGCTGGACACCGAGGGACAAGCCCAGCCAGAAGTCCACTTTGAAATGGACATCCTTGGGATTGTCACCACTGTTTACAAATTCCAAGGTAATCCTTGTGTTTACGTGGTTTAGAGATGAGTGTGTGTGATGGGAACGGGAAGTGTTTCTCTTTAAACAGTTCAGAACTGGAAGGAAAATCAAGTGTCCTTGCTGTGTAAATCTTTGTATAAATTTATGAGACTCCTGCTCCTGAAAGTTGAGTGTGAGAAATACTGTTACATTCACAATGAGCTTCACAGTGTTTTAACTTCTGTTTCTTCCAGGAATGTCTGATTTCCAGTACCTGGCAATGCACTCGGGTCCTGATGGCAAACAAACCTCCATGTATGACAAAGTCCTGATGCTCAAACCAGAGAAAGAAGAATTTTTCAATAGGGAATTACCTCTTTACATCCCACCACCGATTTTCTCACGCCTGGACACTCCCATTGACTATTTTTATCGCCCAGATATCCAGCACAGGTGAGTGCCTTTTCTCATGATGCATTATTCATGTATTTCACTTGTTTAAGCTGATGTCTTGTTCTGTTTTATCCCTCTTGATTTGGCAAAACAGAGGCAAAAAAACACAAAACAGAAACTGCCTGGCAGTGGCAACCTCAGCAAAAGTCCACTTAAGGATTTGCCAGGTGAGAGGATGTGGTGAAGATGACTGCCTCTCCCAGCACATCACACAGCCTGGGATGCAGGGAGACACCTTCCTGCCTGCTTCCAGTGGGCTGGAGCTGAGGGCAGGGTTTGCAGGAATCACTGCCATATGTTCCTGTGGCTGCCTGGCACTGGTTGTGTTTTCCAGAAAAACAATCTGTGAGATCTCCCACAAGAAACATCTTTCATTTTCTCACTGCTGACCTTCAGCAGCACCTTTTAAAGGAAAAGACATTTCTAGGTTGAATTGGTACCTGCATTTCCCTCCTGCTTTGCCCCTGTACCACTGAGTAGCTGCAGTAGCTACAGGTGGGCAAATGCAGAGGATGGAGCTTTTAGTGCTCAAACACATTTCATACAGATCAGTACCAAGTGCTTGAGGTTTTTGTGCCAGCCAGGGCACAGCACCTCTGTCAGTGTGCAACTGGATGCAGCTTGGAAGGGGTTTTTAAATTTAAACTTTGTTTCCTCAGTAGTGTCATGAGAGTTTTTTATGTTACCAGTATGTGATAAGGGAGGTTGGGCCAAAGTTAAACCAACCCATTGCTCACCTGGCTGAGTCCCTTCTTGCCTTTCCCTGTTCCCTAGGGAGGGGTACAACAATCCCCAGGTGTCTGGTGAGAACCTGATCGGCCTCAGCAGGGCCCGTCGCCCACACAATGCCATCTTTGTGAACTTTGATGATGAGGAAATCCCAGCTAAACCACTGGATGCTGCTGTACAGACCTGGAATAAAGTGTGCACCAATCCTGTGGATAAAAAGGTGGAGGAGGAGCTGAGAAAGGTGCGTGCCTTACTCCTCATCTGAGCACTGTTTTGTAGTAAGCTGTGGAGGAAAAACTGCATTTTCTCTGAATTCCCCAGAGATTCTTGGTGATTGTAAGGGACTGATCCAGCAAGTTTCAGTAGATGCTGACACTGTTCTGTTCAGTTCAGTTCTGCAAATCAAGATTTGAATCTGTAGCCAACTCATTTAGGTTCCTTTTTGTGCCACAATTTCTTACATTACTGTTCCAGGCTAAAGGCCCTGACACTGAACTAAGTCCACTTGTAAAGCTGGTCTGGCACTGGTGACCCACTTCCTACTGTTTTGTGGTTGTTTCTGTGTTATTTTAGCTCTTTGAAGTCCGTCCTGTCTGGTCTCGGAATGCAGTCAAAGCCAACATCAGTGTCCACCCAGACAAGCTGAAACTGCTGTTGCCATATTTGGCCTATTACATGGTGAGTAAAGGGGCATCAGCTGGGTGTTCCTGGTCCTTTACCACCTCCGAGGTCCTTCCACTAAGTACCTGAGCTTGATACTGTGTAAAGAGGCAGAGGGAAGAAGTGCCTTGCTTTGGAACAGAAGTTAAAGCCAAGGAGCATTCAGTAACTGCTTGCTTCTCTGGTTCTAATCAGCTTTGCAGGTCAGTCAGACACATCAAGTGATTGTCCACCTGGAAATGGTAGGAGAATTTTTCCATACAAACACCTGACTGTGGCCTTGCAGATTAGTTTGCAAAAGCACACAAATATTTGTGTTTTGATGCACTGATTGCCCGTTTTCCAGTGGGCACAAATACTGGCATGGAAAGTGAGGAAAGAGCTGGTAAAAGAAATAATCTTTGGGCAGTGAGGGAAATACTAGAACTTTCCAAGAAACTTTGCAAGCTTGTACTAAAGAAAGTGCAACACTGTGCTACTTTTTTGTAACCATTTTCTCCCATGTGTGTTTACTCAGTTGACAGGTCCTTGGAGAAGCTTGTGGGTTAGGTTTGGGTATGACCCCAGAAAACACCCCGAAGCAAAGATTTATCAAGTACTGGACTTCCGGATTCGCTGTGGAATGAAATACGGTAAAAGAGCCCAACCCCCTGAGCTGCTCTCTCTGCTTTCTGGTTAAACCTGGTAGTACTTTTCTTAAGTGTTTTTCAAACTCTTTTGCCATATTTCTGCTCTGCTGAAGGTGTTACCTTTTGAGCTCCCTGCTTACTGTAGTTCTTTCCAAATTCCTTTAGTACTTTATTTCATAGTATGCAATATATCTTGCCTCATTTGGTATATTCCAAACTCTGACCTTCCTCTTCCATGAGTCCCAAGCCCAAGTGGATGTAGCAGACCATCCTCCCTCTTGCTCAGGGAGGAACTGAGCAGGAATTCTGGTGATTTCATACTGGTTTTTCCTCAGACCCCAGCATCCTGTGCAGGATGCTGGGTCTCAAACCTGACACATGGGGTTTCCCTGCTGTGAATTTTGTAGAGGACAACTTGAGGAAAAGGAGTTTCTGACATGAAATAAGTCCATGACAGACCTGACTTCCACTCATTGACATCAGATCACTTTTCCTTTCCAAGTTAAAGTGTTTTGTTGATCTCCCCACCTTGCTAAAGTCAGCACATCCCAAAAACCAGCCTGCCTTTCCCAAACCAGTCCAGCCCTTGTGTTACTGAGCTAGGGGTGTTTTGCAGGATGCTTGCCCTCAGCTCATTATTGGTTTTCTTTTTTCACCTCTAGGTTATGCCCCTAATGACATGCCTGTGAAAGCAAAACGCAGCACCTACAATTACAGCCTACCCATCACTGTCAAGAAACAAGGTATGCTGGGCCAGCAGAAGGGCTGCCTGGCTCTTCTGGGTCTGTGTTTATCCCATCCTGGTCACAGGTGGGGAAGGGTGGTCCTCTGTTCTAGCTGAGCCAAAACCAGAGCTTGTTTTCTGCTTATAATACAGTGCTGCTGTTAAGCCAGTCGAAGAATCTCCTGCTGAGAAGTGGTGTGGGAGTCTTGGAAGCATATTTGGCTGAACCAAAGTATCTGTTAGGCTGAAGGGAGTTCTGCAGACAACACTAGAAATTCAGTACTCACTTCTGTTCAGTGTTGGTACAGAGAAGGGAGAAGTTCTCAAGGGAGAGTAGAAATTAAAATGATGAACAAATATGCTATGGACAAAACTGCCAAACTCGCCACCTTTGCTGTGACTGTCCAGTGACATCTCTGAAGAATGAACAAAAAACACATGCAGCCACAGTTGCTGGGTTGGTCTGTTTTTTTTGAATCAAGAGAGAACAGTACTAGGTGAAAGATGTCCCTAATTAGGACTGTCCTTGTTTTTCCTTTCAGTAAGTCACACAGTCAGTGTCCATGACCTCAAACAGGGGCTGGGTACAGCTGGTGCATCTGGGGCAAAAAAGCCCCCCTCCAGCAGGTATAAACTGAAGGTAAGCATGACTCTTTTTACCAGCCCTGAAATATTTATTGCTCAGTGTGTTTCCTGGTTTATCAGTCATCAGGAGGACAGCTGGGAGCCAGCTGATGTCCTCGTTCCCAGGTTTACCTGGGAAGCTGCTGTTTGTACGTGACGCTCCAGGACTTCACCTGCTGTGCACTGAGTGTATTTCATACATGCTGCAAGGTGGGATTGGTGCTCTCAGCCCTAATCTTAGATGTGATGAGCATTGTGCTTCAGTTGACAAAATTGGAACTTCATGGGCAGTGAAATGCAAAAAATCACCATGTCTTTATCAGGTCATGCTGCAAAATCCAGCAGGGTGGAATAAATCAATGAATCTCATTCTTCCATTTTTGGTAGAATGAAACCCACAATGCACTGTTATGCAATGACAGGCTGCAGACAGAGCTGCAGTTTGAAGAGGTGAAGTGTGTTCTCTGCACAGCAGTGCTGTTGTGTCTATGGCTGCTGGGAAGTTTTGGGGCATTCTTCATTCAGCTTTATCTTTTTCCACATGCAGACTTACACCTTAGAACTGATTAGTTTGGAAGTACCTTGTTCTTGAATCAGCACATCAGAAGTAATTTTCAGTTATGCCAGAGCTGTCCTGTTAGACCATGAATACCCATGAATCCTTTCCTTCTTTCCTCCTCTTAGGAATCCATCTACATTTTCCAAGAAGGAGCCTTACCCCCTTACCGGCAGATGTTCTACCAGCTCTGTGACTTGAATGTGGAAAGGTATTGCACACTGGCAGCTGAGTCTTCTGTTAGACAGATTTCAAGGCCTATTGTTTATACCCTGTCCATTCCCCCCTCTCCTACTGACCAGGAACATCAGAGGTTTTTAGCTTCTGAATAAAAATAGAAGAGACATTTCACGCATGAACTTCCTTTCCCAGATGACAGTTACCTGGATAACCAACTATGCTATTCCAGCTCAGTGCAGTGGAAATAAGCCATAGTCTGTCTCATTTGAAGCCCACACCCGAGTGCTTAGGAAAGACTAACATTTCCTTCCCTTTGGCTGCTCCTCAGCCTGCAGAAGATCATCCACCGGAATGACGGCTCTGAGTCGGAATGCACAGAGCGGGATGGGTGGTGCCTTCCCAAGACCAGCGATGACCTGCGAGACCGCATGTCTGTGATGATAAAGCAGATCATCAGATCCACAAGGCCTGGTAAGGATGCTTTGAACATCACCCTGTTTTGTTGCCTTGCTGAGGGTGTGGAGATGTGGTGGGCTGAGGGGAGGATGGTGCAGTCAGCACTGGGACAGAGGCATTCCTGTCTCTGCCTCCTCCTTTGTGCTGTATGTGTTGTAGCTGAGGCTGTTCTGCTGCACTGTCAGTGTGGGTTGGCATTACGAATGGCTGGGAGTAAAGGTCTTTTATTTCATCTTCCACTATCAGGCCTTCAGGTTTTAAATATCTTTGCACAGTGATAATCAAGATCTTATTCTTACTGATGCATCTGTTGCTGGCATTTCACTTTTTATTGACATTACTGGTTGAACAAGAAGTGAGGAAATTGTTTGTGCATTATGTTGGGCCAAAGCAATAATATCCCAGTGAATCAGGTCAGAATGAGCTCAGAGAGGAGGCACAGCACTGCAGCTCTTCTGCTGTTCTGCTTGCTTTCCTGGAGTATGAAAAGGATTGCTTTGGGCTTGATCAGATTCTATTAAGATGTGCAACATTAGCTGTGCCCCTGCGGCTTCTGCCTTCCTCTCACATGTGTGAACTGTACTGCAAATGCCCCCAGGTTTCACTGAGAGAGGCATCACACTGTCTTTCTTTCTTCCCAATTAAGCTCTTTTCTCAAATGCAACAAGCACTGAAGACTGCAAAGAGCAGCTGGCATACGAGTCTGGAGAGGAGGAGGATGATGAAGAGGAGGAGGAGGAAGACTTCAAGCCTTCTGATGGGAGTGAAAATGAAATGGAGACAGAAATACTGGACTATGTGTGAACTGGGTGAGCAGTCTGGCTGCTGTGGACAGAACTGTCTCTTGCTCCTTGAGAGCTGAGGGTCCAGCATCCCTGCCCAGCATCTGGGAAAGCAGAGTGTGTACTACAGCGATGCCACTCTCTGCACTGACTGCTGGTGGCCCTTGTTATGGATGTTTGGGAGTCATTGCCTACATTTTCATTAATTGCTGGTTAAGAAACCCTCCAGCAAGCTCAACAAACTCCCCAGAGCAAGCCCAGAATCCAAACCAGCTGGTAATGCACCAGAATAGAGAAGCTGCATTCCCAAATCTCTCCATGTGTGGGAAGTGCACTCTCTCCAGGTTGATGGTCATGTAGAAAATAGAAAAGGTGCCTGAGGAGATGCTGGGAGAAGCACTGCAGTGTGACTGGAGTCCCTAAGGCACATTCTACCCTTCTCTTTGTCCAAAGGGAATGAAAATACTGTGCCATGCCTTCAGCACTGAGCATTGCTGGCTATCTTGGAAATACAAACAGCAGGAAAATGCACTGTGACAGTGAATAATTCCGTTCCTGGGATATGGTGGATGTTACCCTCACTAGCTGATGCACTTCTCAGTTCTATTTTGACTTCCCCAGTAGTTAACAAGGACTGAAGGCAGCTGGCAGAGCTTCAGGTTCACAGAGGTTGGCCACACTGGCCATTAATCTGCCATTGCCAGCTGGAATGTTCCCACCTGGTCACAGAATTTAAAGATCTGATGGCATTTTCTGGGTCTTGTACGTTGCCCAATGTGCTACAAGCACATCTGAAGCCAAGCTTTCTTTTTTAACAGGAGTGAGGCCTCCTCCTCCACTGAGGAATGAATGATGCCTCAAACTCAGGCAGATCACTTGTCTCCACACCCCAAGGACTGTTGCATTTGCTCTTAAAGCCACTGCTTATAACAAAACCAGCAAATTGCAGCTGGAAAATGCAACAGCCCTAATTCCCAGGTTCAAATGAAGAAGGCTTATTTGAAAATCAGGCCCTGGTCCCACAAACAAAAAGCCTGGTTTAGTTCAAACACAAAACAAAGCTCAACTCAGCAGAGTGAATGTAAGGTATGAACTGCCTCCCCCCCACAGGCAGGTCCACCCCTTTTTTTCCAGGAAGGTGCTGGCATTTTGGGGAAGGAGGCCAGGACAACCCCTGCCGTGGGGCAGAGACATTTGAGCATCAGTATTTTATTGCAAAGACTAATTACATTGCTGTGTACAAGTCACACCAGGCGGTGTGTCCTTCATTGAAGTGGTACAAAATACATATGGTACAGCCAGTCCCTCCAGTGACACTGGGCTGCTGGGGACACCAGTGGGAGGGGAGGGGAACAGTCCCAGGGCAGGCAGGAGCTGGCAGGAACGGAGCAGAGGGAATTTGGTGCCCAAGGGAAGGGGCTGGGCTTCGGGCAGGGTGGGAGGCAGGAGACTGCCCCTGCGTCAGGGAGCCCAGGAGCTCCCATCATGTGCAGCAATGGGCAGTGGGGACACAGGGCTGGGGAAGCTCAGTGCCAGCCACTCTCACACCCAAGCAGCCTCTTCCCCACCTGGTGCCAGGGACCTGCAGCCCAGCTCCTGCCACCAGCCCTTGCCCCTGGAGTGTGGTCCTTCTCCTGGAGCCGAGGAAGGCACCACAACCACCTGGCAGCTCTGACAGACAGGAAAGAGAAAAGATCTGCTGGAATGAAGCGCTTAAAAGAGAGCCAGGAGCAACAAAAGGTCCCCCTTTGGTTAGTGTTTCCTACAATGATTAAAACAAGCAACTCTGCCCCTGCTCAAGCCACTAGCAGTAGGAATTTAGGAAGGGAGGACTGGCAGGGTCTGCACCCCATAAGCACAGCAGAGCAACGCTGCTGCCAGCATCCCTCCCAGCAGCCTTAAATACCAGGGTGGGGACAGGGGAGGGACTGGGCTGCAGGACAGGGGAAGGCTGGATTAGTAAAATGTACAAGTTTGCCTCTTCTATTTACAACCAATAAATATTGAAAAAAAAAAAATCAGTAAACCTTTTTGTTTTGTACAAAAAAAAGTCTCATTGCTGCTTCTCCCATCGTCAGTGTTTGAAAAAGTCCGGTTAAAGCCCAAGGTGAGTGGCACTTTCTGAGGGTCAGGCAGTGGCAGCCAGGGCACCTGGAGCATGCTGAACTCTCCAGCTCCTTGCTTGCCCCCGCAGACCCAAAATCTCTTATTTACACAAGTTCAGACAGAACTTTGCTCTCCTCCCCCTCGTTAGGCTGGCAGCACTGGGGACACGGCCCGAAGCTTCCCCCCGATGGCAGAAGAGACACTGGCATTTGATCTTTGGTGCAAGTTTGAACACGGGCCATCCCAAGTCCAGCTGCAGGAAGCGCTGGATCGGGAGAGGAGCGAGACCACGCAGGCTTCCAGCTGTGGAGAGCGCAAGGCGTCCACTCCCTCACGGCACAGACACAGCCCTCCTCCACAGGGCTCTGGTGCAGGGCTGCATCTTCCCAGCCCGGGGCATCCGTGGCTTCTCCCAAGGGAAGGGCAGGCAGAGACGTTGCGGTGGTGGCGATGCCAGTTATCCCAGGGAGGAAAGACGTGGAGGTAACCACCAGGAGAGCACTGTGCCATGTTGGGAGGCTTCACAGCCCCAGGGGTGGTGGCTCGTGCTCTGCTCCTGTCAAACAGCCCCTCTGCGAGTCGCCGCTCCCCGGCTTGCTCGGACACAAGGCACCTACGGCAGAGGCGGGCTCCAGCTCTGGGCTGGCCGGCGGCTGGACGAGTGTCGCACCGTGGAAGGTTAGAAAACGAAACAAAACAGGAAAAAAAACAGATATACCCCCTCGCTGCTGCCTTCCTGTGTAGGAAAAAAAAGACCTGATTGGAACGGGGGCTTGTGCAGGGAGAGGCAGAGGCCGACACAGTTGTCCAACAGCCCAGCTGGGCGCGGGAGGGGATGCACAGCCGTCCCCCTGGGCGAGGGTGGCTCCTCTCGCAGCCTGGCCCGGAGCAGCCTGCCCCCAAGGCCCCGTCGGTGATGGGTGGCAGTGGGGCTGAGGCTAGAAGATGCCTTTGGCGATCTTCAGGCCTTTCTGCTTCATCCTGGGCAGGGTGGAGCTGGAGCCGTGCTTGATCTTCACTCCCTTGGAGAAGCCCCGCTTCTTGAGCACAAAGTCGTAGTTGGCGGCAGAGTTCATGGCGTAGAAGACGTTGGCGTTGTCGGGGATCTTCAGCTCTGAAAGTGACCAAGGACGGGGGTCAGTCGGGCACCCTTTCCCTGAAAGGGAGCTGGGAGTGGTCCCCCTGGCACCCCTCTCACTGGCATCTCCCAGCCCAGCTCTGACCTGGTGTTGCCCAAGCTGCAGGGCTGCCTGGCCCCAGGAAGGCCCCCAAACCCCAGCACACACCTCTCTCCTCCGAGATGATCTGAACGAGCTCGTAGTCTTCGGGCCGGTCCCCGTCCAAGTTGTGCTTGGCCATGGCCTTGCGAATAACCACGGGGGTCTTGTCCTGGCTCGTCACCTGTGAGCCCAGAGCTTTATTAGCCACAGGGTGCAGAACACTGCAAAAGCCTCCCACTATTGTCTCCTCCCAAAAACAGCCATGCCTGCATCCGAGCAGGACAAGCCACCCCCCCTCCCTGGTGCCACCGTGGGCCCTGTACTAACCAGGATGCTCTTGTACATGTTGCCGTTGTCCACAGCCAGGCTGACACGGATGATACAACAGTCGTCGACCTGCTGGTTGTAGAGGGGCAGCGAGAGTGAGGAGTAGCTGGAGATGCCGGAGACCGAGCGCTTGTGTGTGCGGGAGGCTGTCACCGGCGTGGAGGAGACGGAGGAGGAGGAGGCACTGCTGGAGCCTGAGCCGATGCCTGACGTGTCCAGGGAGGACAGGGAGGTGGATTCCCAGAACTGGAGGGCAGGGAGGAGAGGGGATGCGGAGGACACAGTGGGTTTAGCTTCTCCATCGGCCACAGACGGGGCGTACCAGCGCTGGGGGAGGGAGGCCAGAGGGATCTCACTGACCTGTGACAATGGGGGACCGACACAACTACAGCCACCCGAGGCACGAGAGCCTTGCCATGCTGCCAGAGCAGCAAAGGGCAGGGGCCTCCCTAACCCCGGCGGGTCAGAAGCAGCCCCTGGGACCCCCAAGCTGCTCCCCCGAGCCCCAGTGCCGGGGCAGAGGTGGGGTAGCCCCTGCCTCAGGAGGCTTGGACCCCGAGAGCTGCCACGCACCTTCTTCTCCTGGCAGTCGGGGGACTCGGGGATGAAGCTGATGTTGATCTCCTCCACGTCGGAGCTGCTGGAGCCGGCGGAGGTGACGCTCACCGAGTCGGTGGCGTCCCCGCTGCACAGGTACTGCCCACACTTGAGCTGGTCGAAGGATTTCGAGTGGGAGCTGCCACTGGCACAGGGCTCGGTGCTCGGGGGCTGCCGGCTGCCAGGAGAGACACGGGGCAGGTGAGGAGGGAGCAGGGTGAAAGGGCATTTGGCTGGCAAGACCACCCCTACCCCAGCCAGAGATGCCTCCCCTCGGGACAAGCACACTCACTCGCTCCAGCGCTTGATGATGCCCGTGTTTTTCTTTGCCTTCAGTGTGTTGCTGGCTGACTCTGACAGCGGCTCAATCTCACATGACAACCCATAGCTGGAAGGGGAGAGAGCAGGGTTTGAGCTCCCCATGCTGCCATGAGCACCAGGCGGGCAGGGCAAGGGAGGCAGAGCAGGGAGCAAGGCACAGAACAGCTGCTGCTCGGCAGCCAGAGGGAGTGAGAGGTGGGACCTCCCAAAGCACCAGAACGGCCCCAGACCCCACTCACTCACCTCTCAGCCTCGCTGAGCCGCTCCAGGCTGTGGAACCACTCCACAAACTGGTCCTCCTGTGTGAAGCTGTAGTTGTTGCAGGCTGACTGAAGCAGCTTGATCTGCGCAATGACTTCAAACTCCTGCAGCAAAGGGGAGCCATGAGACCCCACCTGTCTGCCAGCCCCAGCCTCCTCCACAAACAGCCCAGCCCCACACATGGAGGCAGGGGTGAAGGACCAGAATCCCCTCCCCAAAGATGAAGAACATGACAGTAAAAATGAGAGGGGTCAACCCCAATGTGACTGGCACAGCCTGGGCTTGCACCAGGTCAGCCTCCTCTTTCCCCCACTGCTGTGTAGCTGCCAGGGGAAAGTTCTCACCTTCCTTCTCTTCTCAAAGTTGATCAGCCCACCCTGGAAAAGAAGGAAATGAAGGTCGGCATAGAGCAGGCAGAAAAATATTGCTCCTGTCCCTCCCTGTCCCCAGCTGTCACTACAGTGTGGGTGTCCCTGCCAATAAAGCAGCCCATTCCCATGGGCTGACAGAGGTGGATGTGCAGTGGGATACAGGATGGACAGGATGCAGTGTGGGATACAGGATGCAGTGTGGGATACAGGATATGTAGTATGCAGTGTTGGACACAGGATGCAGTGACGGATACAGGACACACGGGGGACCAGCTCTCCTTTTATCAGCTCAAGCTCTGGGAGGAAGGCAAGGAAGGGGAGGATAGGGAGGAGGAGGAGGAGGTACATACATCCAGGAAATCCTTCATGGCGGTGTCGAGCATCACCAGGTCCGTGAGGAAGGTGCCAAGGTAGGGAATGGTGCCCTGCATCACGCCCTGTGGGGACAGAAGGGACAGCAGGGTCAGCAGAGCTGGGACCAGCCTGGGCAGCCGCCAGGGAGGGGACACAGGGGTGGCCCTGCCACACTCACCATCTCTCGCTGCTGCTGCTGCCGCTTCTGAGCCCTCTTTGGGTTGATCTCCAAGGTGGCAAATTTGGATGTGCCCTCCTGGATGGTAGGGAGAGGTGGGGATCAGCACAGGTGGGAAACTGCACTAATACCTCTTAGCTAAAATTCACACCCACTTTTATTGGTACAACTTTGCTTGTAGAGGGAAAGAGGGATGAGGGGAAGAGGAGGAAATCAAAGCTTTTTTATGGCTTACAAGGAGGAGAGGCTTAGTGAATAGGAGCTGCTGCTCTCATTTCCAGCTCTGTGTAAATGCCTCCTCAATAGGATGTTTTGTTCCCTTTTCCATTTTGTGTCCTCTCAGCCCCCAAATCAGAGCTAGACTGGGATCTGTGGAGAGGCTCCACAAGGAAGGAGGACATTTTTGCTGCAGCCTGTCACCAATCCCACTACCCCACCTGGAAGCAAGAGGACTTTGCACCAGGCTGTTAAAATGCAGATGCCTCTGGAGAGAAGCTGTCACCTGGTGCTCTGGATCTTATCTCTGCTGAACTGCTCTGCCAGCTTCAGGCAATGAGCTTTGGGTGGAGAAGCAGAAAGCCCAGCCTGGTCCAAAACCCCTGCCTGCTCCCCAGACTTGGTACACCCTGCCTGCACCTATACCCATGACTCCAGCACTCTACCAGGGCTTTATCCTTGTGGCTGGAACACAAGTTTCCTTGTGGAAACTTCTGACAGCATGAGCCTAAGCACCCTGCCAGGGACAGGGCGACATGGGTGCTGCTTCCCCCTACCTTAATGAGGAGCTCCCGGCTCAGGGAGTGGTTGTTCTCATCGGAGAAGATCTCTGAGAGCTCATGGAATGTGCGGAAGCTCTCCCTGCTCAGGGGGAAACAAGGGGAAAAGTCAGCAATTGCCACAGTGGGATTTCCTCCTTGGGCTCCCTTCTGCCCACCCAAAATCAGCCCACTTATGCCTGCAGCTCCAGCTGGGCCTTGCTGTTCAGGAGCTACTCCAGGGTGTTTCATAAGGGGGAAGGTGAAGGTGATGATGGTTTTATTTTCTCTCCCTGCTAAGGTCCCTGACACCTTCCACTGGTCCCCAGGTTTTGGGCACACTCCCGTGCTGGAGCTGAGATGATCCCATTTACACACTCAAGGGCCACAGCATGGCCTTGCCTTTGGAACCTCCCACCACCCACAGGAGCCCAGCAGGAGCCACTTACCGCAGGACCTCATCCCAGGTCTTCTTCAGCCGGTGGACAGCGTTGCACTGCAGAGCTGAGAGGATGGCTCGGAGGGAGGAGAAGTTCTTCAGGATGCGGCACTCCTGGGGACAGACGAGGAGATGACAGGACTCAGTGTTAAAAGGAGCTGAAGGATCTGCTGAGATTCAGGCACAGCAAATCCTCAGCCCTTGGGTGAAGGCAGGAGGTGAGCTGTCCTACCCGAGCCACTTCGATCCATCGCTCCACCACTTTTGCCCTCTGCTGTGGCTTCAGGGACCGGTCCCCGAGGCACGTGGCGATGACACAGTTGGCCACACTGTTGAACTGTGAGACCGTGGCACGGATGGTGGGAGCCAGGTGCTCTTTGCCCTTCTTGTCTCGCTGGGACCAGATGCAGCCCAGGCAGTGGTAAGGCACCACTTTCTTAAACAGCTCCTGGAAGAATAAAGGGATGGAGATGGGTCTCTTAGGGTTCCCTGGGTTCGGCCCTTCTCAGGGAAGAGGCCAGGAGAAAAGATGGATAGAAGAGCCAGGTCTGTGCTCAGAGCAGCAGGCAGGCAGAGCACCACAGACCTGGCTGTGCAGTGAATACTCACAGCGTCCATCAGTGTGAACTGTTCTGCCACCATCTCTGGGGAGAAGGAGAGGAAATCCGGCTTCCCGTCCCCGACCCCGTTCTCCTCCACCAGCTGGAAGGTGCAGCTACCATGGTCCACAGCTGCAAGAGACAGGGTGAAGCTGAGCACTGCAGAGCTGCCACGAGCCAGGGTCCACACTGACCCACACCAGTCTCCTGTGGACAACCACATCCCCCCTCCCAGGCTCATAATTCCCATCTAGCTTCACACCTCCAGAAACGAGGCTCAGATAAAAGCATAGTCATTTTAAACCTGGGTGCAAGTGTTTACAGAGGATTAAAGGCAGATGAGCTAATCCACTTAGAAATCCCACTTCTGGTGCAGCTGGATTAGCTTCCCAATGCACCTCCATGTACACACAGGCAGGGTTTAGGGGTGTTCAGCCATGTGGCAAGACCAGAGGTTTTGGAGACCCTTGACACCAACCATAGCACTCCCTCCACCTGCAGCCCCAAATGACCCCCATAAGTGGGGAAAGGACCCCACCTTCTGCCTCGGACTCGCTCTGCTCTTGCTGCTGGAACTGGGCGAGCAGGATGCGGGCTCGGCGCTCCAGGTCGGAGCCGGGGATGTTGTGGCGCACGTAGGAGATGAGCTGCTTGAGGCAGGTGAAGTCTGGGGGCTTGCGGAAGTCCTCTGAGTACTGGTCCAGCCAGGCCCCCAGGATGGAGGAGATGGTGCTGTGGGGAGGGGGCAAACACAGGCAAGCCCACGTGAGAATCAGGTGCCAGGAGAAACCTGTGTGCACCCCCACGAACACCCCTGAGAAAACACATCCCTCTGCAGGAGAAACAAAGAGCTCTCACCAGAACCACCCAGCACAGCACAGTCAGACTTACTTCTTCAGCTCCGTCCTCTCGTCCACGGCGTGCCTGGCATGGTCCCCGTTCGCCTGCACATGGAGTTTGCCATATCTGGTGGGGCAGAGAGCAGGCAGTGAGCACCCTGCACTCAGCTGCCTCTCAGCACTGTCTCTTCCCCCTCCACATCATGCCCAGCTCTGCCAGGGGGTCGGGATGAGCATCCTACAGTGTCCTGCTCCCTGCTCTTCTACTACAAGCCCCCATGTTACAGGAAGAGGGAAGCAGCCAGCACTGGCCACCTCGCAGGGGGTACCAGCTGAAAGAGCTCTCTGGGAAGTTGTGTCTTCCCTGTCCTGCCCTAAAACCTTCACACAGATGGAGTTGGGAGAAACCATCAGCCCTTCAAGGCATGGCAGCAGAAGATGCTGGGGATCTCTTGGCTGAGGGGGCTCAGACACCAGCCACCCGCAGCTCTCTCTCGGGGCTCAGGGCAGCCTCACCTGTTAAGCAGCAGGTCCAGCACTTGCTTGGTGGTGGCAAAGGCCCGGTAAGTGCACAGGAAGATGGTGACATAGGTGGAATCATTGCCCTTGAAGGCTGAGACCAGGTACTCCACCAGCTTCTCCAAGGTCCCAGCTTTTATCGTCCGCACCTTACACGTCTCGTAGAGGTTTAGGGCCGACTCGTTCTCAAACTGCCAGGACAGGGGCAGAAGTCAGTGGGCTGGGTGAAGACAGACACCATCAAGTGCAAAACGTTCCCACAAGCTCCACTTGGGTCAGGTCTAGGCTGGGACCACAGACCCTTACAGTGCCTGGGACTCCCCTAACCTGGGAAGGGAAGCTGGGTCTCCTCAGACAGAAAATACCAGCAACCCAGCTGAGAAGACCTGAGCATTTGGGAAATCCCAGGAATGGCCTCAAGGTTGCCAAAATCTAGATGCAAATCAGAGTTCCCCTATTTTGCAAAATGGGGCTACAGACTGTTTTGCCCATGCCCCTCCCCATGAGGCAGAGGCCAGTGAGCGCTCCCATGTTCTCATTCCCCACTCCCAAATAAATGCATCATTCCTGTGGCAGGGAAACCTCTGAAACCCCCATGGCAGGAGGCTGGTGGAGCCCCCAGCTTACCCCCAGCCATCGCTGCCCTTTGTTGGCCGTGTGATGGAGCTGCACTTTCCGGAGCGATATGCTGTAGATCACACCATCCTCCAGCTCTTCTCCGATCTCCTGTGTGGAGCTCTGCATGGAAACACAAGACACACCGTGAGATAAGGAGAACAAAGAGTGGCAGAGATGCTCTTGTGGCTCGTACAAGGCCTCCTGGCAAGCCAAAGGCAACAGCTGGCAGGCACCAAGAGTCTCCCTGACCTGCTCAGAAACACAAACCGGGTGACACCAGCCTGGCCAGCTTAACCCTGGGGGCTGGCAGAGTGGGGACCCCTCACTGGGCAGGGAGGGGGGCACTGAGAACACACCCCAACACCCAGCCCTGGCTGCCTCCCCTTCCCAAGCCTCTGCCTTTCCCATAAGGTGACAATGCCACCTGCTCTGACCGTAATCCCAGTAATCTGTCCCTGCAGGAACTGGGCACCTCTGGCACTTCCCTAATAAATACTAACTGTCAAACCAAGGTTCCTGCCAGCTTTGGCAGTGCTGGGAGGCAGAAATCCAAGAGGAAGCTCAAAGCTGGGGGGAAATCCCAGGGATTGGCATCAGGGTGGGCTCAGGCTCAGGGCACCTCTGGGCAACAAGGCTCACATTTCTGCTCTGGGTGATGGAGACCACCCAGAATTTGGTGAGGGAAGGGTTGATGATGCTCGGGGCAGGTCCCCAGGCACATGCCCTCCCCAGCACCACACTGGGCTCAGCAGCAGCTCCAGCCCTACAAGGACGATTTAGTTCCCTCCTCCTCCTCCCTCACCAGGCTCTGCTGAGTCAGTGCCTCTCTTAAGACGATTTATCCAGATCCTTTTAAACACCGCGGGGATCTCCCCCGCCCTCCATCCCCCACGCCAAATGGTGGGACATGCTCTAACACACGGCAAAACCCCCTGCTCAGCAGATGGAGACAATGCCCGAAAGCAATAAGCTGGTTAGCAGGGGGAGGTGGCCACGTGCTGGGGCACAGGGGCATGGGGACAAGTCTCCCCTGTATGTCACACTGCCAGCCTGTGGCTTTCCCTGTAACCTGGCCCTCTGGAGCAGAAAAAGCCCTGGGCAGTGGCAACAACACAGGGCTTGCTGGGGAAAAAGCTTCCATGGGGTGACCCAGGATGGAGCTCCAGGAGTGAGGCTGCTCCCTGCAAAAAAAATCCTCCTCCAAACTGCTCCATGGGAACAGCCATAGCCAGGGCCCCCATTCCAGATGCTGCTGCTCATCTCAAGAGACACGAGCAGAACACGGCCCTGAGCTGACGGATCCACCGTGCACATACCAAGCTCTCTATCCACCATCCTTTATCATCACCATCACAGCAGCACTCACTGCACTGTTATCACACCCCGCTCAAGCCACGGCCTTCTTATTAGCAAGAGATCAAGGCAGCTCAAAGAGCAAGGGGAATCTTGAAAAAGCCTCTCATTCATGGTTTTAATGAATGAGGACAGAGAATTCCCCTGGGCAGGGTTACTGACTTCTTCACTTTCTGCTGAACCTGCTCTTCTCACTTCATGCCAGACTATGGAGAGGTTTGGTTTGCTGAAGCTCAAGGGATCATGAGGCTCCTAACTTTGGCTCTGCTGGGAACATCAGAAGTCTTTCCCAGCATTCACTGGCTTCCAGAGCAACCCTGACAGCACCCGCACAGGGCAGCAGACAAACAGATGTCCTTCCTGACACCTACGTCTGTCCCTCTCTTGTTTTATGCTCTGGGATAAATTCTGGCATAAATGTATGTTCCAGTACACTGCCCTGGGGGACTGGCACAACCTTGGGAGAGAGCTGCCAGTATGGCTAAAGCTTTGTGGCCTTTCTGGATCAACCACCTACAGTGATGGCACCTAATCAAGTTGGCCAAGTTGTCTTCCACCTACAAATGCTGTTTCCAACAAAAAGAAAGAAGAGTCATGGAAACCACCAGCAGGGCTTTACACCAGCTCTCCTGGGCTCTCTCCCAGTTTTCATCACCCATACTGCATGTCAGCCCTACCCTGTGTATCTCCCAGTTATGCTGAGACTCTGGGCTGGAGGAAAGCTCTGGGTCCAGCAGGACCAGAGCCCTGTATGGTCTAACTCAGAAAAGAGATTTGGCTGGGCAGTTGTAAACCCCAGACACAAATATATATATAAAAAAATCAGATGCTTGTTGATACACAACTGAATTAATAAATTAAATCATATAGGAGGACAAAACATCCCAGGATAAACCCATGAATCACTGGCAGCTGCTGTGCAACTCCAGTGGAAAGTATTGCAGGGGTTTTCGCTCCCTATTTCGTGTCATGTGCAGAGGATACACCCTATTTTCATGTACGTAGAAGCAAATTTCATTTCCTTCCCATATTCGAGACCGTCAGATTCATTCATTTTTTGCCTTGCTGACTTGTGTGATATCCCCCCGAGGTTCCCCCTTTGCAAACCACACACGAAGGCCCCGCTCTGCAGCCAGGTCCATGCCAAGAGCCAGCCGAGCTGCGACACTGGTACATTCTAAAATTTGGCTATTTATATTCCGTGTGAGCTTCCTCTTTCCTACGGCTGCTTCTCCGAGATGCTGATTGTGCATTCCGTGCATGTTGGGCAAAAACCAATGAAGCAAAAAGAAGCAGCAGCAGGACGGAGCCAGTGGAGCCCCCACTCCAACACCTGCACCAAACACACATTTCTCCTTTTGCAGATGAGGGTGTGGGGTGGGAGCAGGGCTGGGAGAGGCTCAAAACCCTGGCCTGTGCCTTGGGTATGCAATGGCCACGGGTGCTGCAATTCTGACACTCACACCAGGATTTCCATCAAGTCACCCAAATGCCTTCAAAATGCTCTCTGAAGAAAGAGAGAAGGGCTGGTAAATATTACTGCAAGAGTCACTCCTCCCCACTGCCTGCCCTACACATCTGCTGGAATTTTCTGCCCCTCATAGCAGAAGGAAACACGAGTCAGGCTCAGTCAGCACAACCACAGCCCCGTGTCCATGTGCAACCCTTCCTCCACCAGTGCTCAACCTGGAGACCTGAGCACGAGACACGGATGAACAGCCCCTTCCATCAGTACAGGAGATGAACCCAACAGGCCCATGCACTGCTTTAAATGGCTGCAACA
Organism: Xenops minutus; assembly: GCA_035221455.1. Lineage (NCBI taxonomy): Eukaryota > Metazoa > Chordata > Aves > Passeriformes > Furnariidae > Xenops > Xenops minutus. The sequence goes on along the minus strand of JAWWEE010000037.1, from coordinate 1,127,230 downwards.
AGATTCAGCAAAGTTTTTCTGTGAAAACACTAACTTTGAGCACATTAATGGTCATCTGCCCCTTCCACCAAACTCATACAGACAGGACCCGGCACCCCAGAAAGTGAGATCCAACACATCCCAAAAAGGGCAGACACAGAAAATGAACATTTGGCCGTGATTTCCCCAGCTCTGTGTGCAACCCTGCTCCTCTTCACACAGCAGGAGAAAGGCCTCTGGATGGAGGGGCACAAGGCAAAAACACATGTTTAACTTCAGGGGTACCAGACGCCCAGTTGTGCAGAGCAGAAGCCTTTGCAGAAGCAGCGGTGAATGAACTCTGCAGGAGTTCATCCCCTGAAATATGAAACGGGAGGTCTGCACCAGATGGCTGCCTGGGCTTGGGGACTGCCTCTTCCAAGTGCAGATAGCCCCGGGCTGCTGGAGCTCCCACGGATGGTTCAAAGCTGTTGTGACTACACCAGGGAGGAATTCCCGCTCGCTCCGTGCAATAAACTCCTCTCCTGTCTGCTGAATGTTCTTGCACTCGGCGTGGTGTCAAACCCCACGTCTTCGCACACAGAGGTTTAATAACGAGCTCTAAGGCTCAGCCAAGGTTTGAGAGCCTGCAGGAGGGGTGTGAGGGACCCTCACGGAGCACCAGGGGCTCTGCCTTCAGTGCTTCTCATCGGCTGAAGGGAGGGGAAAATGCAAAAGCCAAACAGCAAAGCAAAATATTGGCTTGGGATGTGCATTTGAGATCAGCCACAAAGGTGGTTTTAGTGAGACAGGAGGAAAGCACAGGATTAAGTGTGAGCAGGACAGCAGCCCCACACAGTTACACAGACAATTACCCAACAATTACCAGGTCTTAAGAGCTCTGGTCCCACGTGCCCTGGGTTAGTGCATTGGCTTCCAAAGGCACAAAATAATGAACAGTTTGGGGAAAAAGGTATTAATTTCAGCACACGTGGAAGAGGCACAACTGCTCAAAGTGCTTTTACTGATGCTCCCTGGACAGGAGCTGGTTTAATGATCAAGATATGTGTTTTACTCTGTTCCCTTTCACTTGTGCTACACAAAATGCCTATTCTACAAACAGGTACAACACAGAACCAAGAGTGTCTCTACATCATTATTTGAAGGGACTGCTGCTACCAGCCACAAGAGAGAAGCAGACACTAACCCTGCCCATCGGAAGCTGGGAATGTGTGCCTGTTGGGAATTATCAGTCCCCCTGGCTAACAAGTCAAGAAAAGGCAGAGCTGAGCCTCTGAGACGTCACCAGGAGTTTCTCACTGAAGCCCCAAGTTTGAAAGTACCTCATGAGAGGTGGTAAAGCCAGAAACAGAAAGGAGGAGTTTTGTCTTTAGAATCCCCAGTTCCTTCTCAGAATAATCCCCTGCCACTCGTAATGGGAAATGGACCTTTCCAGGAACAAAAGAAAGGCTCCACCATGGGCTGTGTCCTCCTGGCTGACACGAACCCCACGTTAACTTTCATTTCACCCTCGGGAGCGACTCCCCAACCCATGCAATGAACAGCAGCAACTCTGGGGCCTCTTATGTAAACTGAAGTGCACGACCATTATGTAAAGGGAAATAGGAAAAAAGTCACCCCCGGCGAGTGGAAGGAAAACAACTGCAGTTCTGTGAACCGAGATAAAAACCGCAAAAGCAGAAGCACCCCCTGTCCTACCCATCCAGAATAGCACACGCAGCACAACACCCTTCCTCATGGGCACTTCCAGGCAAAAAGTCCTGGGCAGGCTGTTCCCCCCCAGCTCTGCTGGTCAGCAGTGACCACTCCTCGCACTCATCAGCAGTTTCCACCTCCCAGCCGTGCTCAGGAAGGCTACAAGGACTACCCAAAGCTGGCAAGGAAGCTGCCAAACTTCCCCCAGAAATCCAGAGGAAGGAAAGGTGCCCATGCTGGTGCCTGCCTGTCCCGGTGACTCACGGCATGTCCTTTGGATTAGCAGCCCCACTGAGCACTTTTGGTCCCAAACACCATCCCAGCAATGGCCATGGTGCCGCTGGGGTACAGTCGTTCTCTCCAGCCAACTCTGACCTCCAGCAGGTTGATATCCCACTGTCTTTCCCCCTGTCTTTCCCCCTAAGCTGTGTTCCTGTTGATGCTGATGGAGTTCAAGCCCCTGCCACAGCTCAGCTGTACCTGGCCCCTGCCCTGGGCACTGCTCCCCATGCACAGATCTTCAGCAGATAGACACAATTCCTCTGGGTTTTCAACACTCTCTGCCTTCCTTCCTGCCTTCTCCAAGCTGCTTCAAACCAGGACCAGTTCCAACAGCCCATTAAAAGACAAAAACAAAGGAGGAAACAGGAAAGGAACAGAAAAAGGGCCAGAAGCTAAACTTAAACCCTCCATGAAAAGGGGGTGGTTTTGCCAGGACACCAAGCCAGTGGCAACAGCTGAGAGAGCCTGTTCTCTCCCCACCAGCTGCTGGGCTCCACAGCTGGGCTTTCCTGACCCCCTCTGCTCTGCTGCAGGTATTTCAGCATGGAAAGCTGTGCCCCTAGGCAACAGCCCTGGAGCTGTGCACCACCCTGCACCACCACCAGCTCCCTGGGAGCAGGATGGAGCAGAGACAGAGGGCACACCACTCTTTACCTGCCTCTTGTGGGGATTCCCTTGGGGTCTGTGGCTCCCAAGACTGATGGCAAGTCTGATCCTGTGTCTGTGAGCCAGAGGGGTTACAGACAGCATCCAGGGGCAGCCTTCTCCACCCTTGTGGCTTAGGGAGAAGGGAAAGCTGGCAGATCAGTTACAAAGGCATCTTGTGACTTGCACGCAGTGAGTCAGTGGCTGGAGCCAGGATTAGGAGCTCAGCTCTCAGGTCCAGAAATGAGACAGAGCAGACACACAGGATTCCTCCCCCGTTTGCTTCTGGTTTGCTTTTAAAGAAAACTAGGAGCCTTCCCACATCTAGAGACTTTTTTGCTCTTTTTATGGTCTGGAAATCAAGAGTCAAAGACCTGCAAGGACGCTGTGAGTCCACTCCATCCCCCTGGGCTTCAAGGAGAAGGATCAGCACCTGAGGCTGGGTGGGATGCAGGTGCTGGGGGATCAGCCTTGCAAGGGGGACTCCCCAGGGAAAAGCAAGCTCCAGCCTCAACAGGCAGTGCCAGAGGTGCCTGGTTAACTCCAAACCCTGTGTTTCCTCCACCCAGGAGTACAGGAGCCCACCAGCACATCCATCTGGACATTTAAATCCCATGTGAGAACACCACCAAGCAGGACTCCCTCGTGTTCCCTACCCGGGATGTGCTGGGATGGGCTCCCTCCAAAAGTCAGGAGAAAACTGAGTGCAGCAGGTTTTGCTTCCTCTCTAAGTTGACAGCAAAAAGATCCTGCCAACACAGCAGTTCCAGCTCTCGCTCCACAGTCCTTGGCTCTGTGTTCGTGATCCAGCAGCATCCCTGCTCGGCACCAACACCTCTGCAGGGGCTGGACAGGGGCTGAGGGACACAGCTGGCCCTCCCTCACACAGCAACTGCTCCCCTACAGCCCACGGGTAATTACTGGAAGTGAAACCAGAATGACATGACCGGTGAAAAATGGTGTATAAAAACATTAATACATATTGCCCTGTAAGGTTAAATAAAGATTTGAGTGTCTCATCCTCAGTCATTTCAGCTCAGAACAAAGGTCTGTGTTTTAACAAGATGGAACAGAAATACCTGCAAAAAACATAACTGAAACAAGTTCAAAAATTGATTTTTTTCCATGTGTACAGTAGCACCTGTAAGTCACATGCAACATGACAGCTCCCCAGGGCCTTGTTCAAATGTGAATTAAAGCACAGAGAGTGCCCTGAAGAGTTCCAGCCTACCTGGCCTAATATCGCTCCATCAATTCCACTTCTGAAACAGGGTCCTTGTGCACCAAGTGCATTATTTCTGCAGCAGCAAGAACTGCCATGTGTATTAGGAAAGGGTTGGCCATGAGGTTGGCATTTGGAGCTGATGTACCTTGAAACCAATTGGAATTGTCACCCCTACAATGTCAGTTATGTCTTAACACAAATGAACCAGGACACACAGAGTTGTTCATTGTGGCAACTGCAGGGCAATAGCTGTCCCTTGCATTGGATCACCACCTGCAACCGAGTTCATCCTCCCAAAAGTGAAGTCTTTACATTCCCAGAGGCAGAGGTGTTTTATACACCCAGCCCCAGGCTTCCAGCCCCCATGCCATGCTGAACCACCCCATCAGCCCCACGCTGACATTCCCAAGGAGTTTCATCACACGCCATTCCCAAGCAGCCTGGCTAAGCTGTAAATGGCTGCCCGTGCAGTAACTCATCTGCTGCAGCTTACAGAGAGGAAAAGAAAGCCAAGTCCCATCTTTCTGGAATTCTGAAGGTGGACAGATGAGGGTGGCCAGGCTGGAGGCTGTCCAAAAGCCATGGCCCTGTCTGGTCCCAGTCTGGCTCATGGCAACCGTGCTGTCACCTTTCGCTTCCATCTGAACAAGGTTCATTTCTGTGGAGCTGAGACATATCCATAGCTTAGATAAGCTGAACCAAAATAAGCCCTCGTGAAATAAACGTGTCCACCCATGTGTTTACTCTGCCTTACGTCAAGTGACATTCCCTCCACTAAACCTGGTGCCACTGAAGCGTGGGCAAAGATGACAAGCCCAGAGCTCTCGGGGCCCCCCTCCCTTATTCCCCATCACCAGTCTGTGCAGAGGGGGATGCTGGGGGGGCTCCACATGCCCCCTGCCCACCATGACCCTGGAGCAGGGCTGGTTTGGGTGCTGTCCCAGGCGGTTCAATGGCACCACTGTGGTGCCCGGGGCTCGCAGTGCCAGTGGCACAGGGACGGGCTCGGCGGATGGCTCGCTCTTTGTGTGCGTGTCTGCACCAGGGTGACCCAGTAAACAGCTGAAGCAGAGAAAATGCAGGAACAATCCAGTGCAGGGAGGCAGCGAGGGGCTGCTGGTGAAAGGACGGGAGGAATAAATGTGAGGCTTTGTTCTCCGGTCGTGCCCCTCGCTCCCAGCTCCCACCCTGGCCAGGATGACGTGGGATTTCTCCATTTGCTGCCTGCCTTGCTTCCCGGGCTGCCCTGCGTGGAAATCCAGGCTCGTCCCAGCCTCCTCCTGACACCCACAGCTCCACAGTGTCCCAGCACATCCCAGCTGCTGGTCTGGCTCCAGGGAAGGGATGGGAGAGATCCTCCCCTTGCATGGTACCCTGCTGCTTGTTGCCCTCCCTAGGGCGCCTGTGGGAAGATGGAAGGGAGAAAAGCACTTTTGCTTTGTAATCAGGCAAATCTCACCTCGAGAGCATTACTTAAATAGGTGTCATCGAGGCAGGAGGTGCTACCTGAGCAGGCACAGGGCAGGTGTCAACAAGCCAACACCTGGGGGGTCTGCAATCAGGATGCTCAGGCAACTCAGGTGTGATTTCCACAGCTGAAGCAACCCAGAACTCACAATTAACTGGCACCTTTAGAGAGAAATCAACTGGGAAAGAAATAAAAATCCAGCTGTTGTCAAGTGCCTGAACACACACGCCAGGAGCCCCAGCAGGGAGGTCCTGCCCTGAGTGCTGGGTGTGCCAGACCCTGTGCCACAAGGAATGTGGGTGCCCAGGCAGAGCACAGACAGCCAGGCTGGTGGCATGAATTCCCTCCCCAGGCCCTCAGCCCTGCACAGGAAGTGCAGGATGGCCCCTGGACCATGTTGCAGCATCAGCCAGGGCAGGACCAGCAGTGTCAGCCAAAGCCTGGGGCGCTGGGAAGGAGCTTCACACAGGTTGCTCCACTTTCCCACCTACCCTGATTCAGCACAGACTTTTGGGACTGTGTGTTCTTCTACCACTTAAGACACAACCCTTTTCCAGCAACAGCTGATGATGAAGACAAACCAGTGTCTGCAGCAGCACATCTGTGTCTGCTCAGGGACATCAGGCATTGGGATTTCAACCTGGCACTGGGTCATCATTTGCAGGCAAACGTTCCCTCCTGCTACAAGAGCTCCTTCACAGCAGGTAAAACACCACATGGGTGAGCCTGTTCCTCCTGGCCATGGCACTCTGGGGAGCCAGTACAGGCATGCTCCCACCCCAACTCGTCTGTTCCTGCCAAATTCATCCCCTGGGATTACCAGCATCCCTGCAGCTCACACTCCCATTTGATAAAATGATTTTGTGAACACGCCCTGGGATACCCAAGAAGCTGAAGTGCACAATGACCATGGGGCAGCATCGATGCAAAGAGGCTAGAGATGTCCATCTTCCTTCCCTGCCTCCTTTCCTTTGATGTTGCCTGGATGGGACAGGTCAAACCTCAAACAGCCCCATCCTCCCAGCGCTGAGTTTTGCTGAGGAATATGCTAACATCCATGGGAATGAGAACTGGGAGAGATGGGAGCTTTTGTGAATACCCACCCCCCAAGAAGCACCTCAGGGAACAAGTGTTTGTTATGACACTGGTATGAGCCATAGCTACGCTCTGAGTCACCCCAGCACTTCGAGGGAGGGACCAGCCAGGCCTGTCTTCGTGCCAGCTCTCACTGTTGCAACCGGGACTGAATCGAGTAAACCCCATTGTCTGCAAACCCAGTAATCCCAGTGACAGTCACCAGCAACGGGCACCGCCAACGCAGTGCTCGGCGTGGGGACCTGACCAGCACAGCTGCAGCTGGCACCAAACGCCCAGTAAAAATATGATCAAAAGCAAACAAATAGCAGGATTTGGAGTAAAGTCGGGCTGCTCCAAGAGGATAAACCAACCTGAGCATTGGCTTTGCTCTGCACAGCCTGCAGGGATCACTGGGGTCATAGCATGGGAGGACTGGGGGTGACACCATCAGCCCCAGCTCACACCCCACACATCCTCCAGTGCATGGAGCCAGACCTCACCAGCAGCAGGCCACCAGCTGAGCCTTTCACACAGGAGCCTGAAAAAATCCCCAGAGTTTTAGCCTAAACTGGAAGGTGAGGTCCTGAACCCTGCAACCACACGACGGTGTGTGTGCTTCAGCATCTTTCTTTGCTCCCCAGAGCTGAGCTTTCACCCTGCCAGTCCCAGGCTTTGCCCAGCCTGGCTGAGCAATGGTTTCCTGAACTCAGTTCCAGCCCTAAGAGGTGAACCCAAAGCAAACACATCTTTTCTCAAACCAGCATGCTGGCTGGAGCAGGGAGCCTGGGGCAGGCACTCAGCTTGGGAGTCTCCATGGAGACCCAACCACTGCAAAGAGCAGGGAAAGGGTGCGTGGTTTTGCTCCATCACATGAAAAGAAGTTCTGGTAAGACGGGTAGCGAGGCCTTTGAAAAGCAGGTTTCCACACAAGCCCTCGGCTCAGCTGCTGTTTGCTAAAGTGTGGTAAGCAGAAAGCAAAGCCGCTCTAAAAATAATGCCTCAGCATTCCAGATGAAGTTGCCTCCGATGAGTTTCCTCTCCAATCTGCCCTGTTTGCAAGTTAGACCAACTCTTTTTCCTCCCCTGTCACGTCCAAGGACTCTGCTGGTGCCTGGTAGCTGGAGCCATCTCCATCCTGTCCCTGCTGACCCCAGGGGTCACCAGGCAGCTGTGCCCACCAGCATCCCACGTGAGGAGTGGGAAGACGCCCTTCCCCGTCCCAGCATGTTTCTGACAGCAGGACTCATGGAAATACCAACTGTGCAATGAAAACAAACCTGCTGCTGCAGAGCTGAGCAAGTGAAACAAGCCACACCGTGTGCTTAATCTCCACTGACATTTAGCTGTCACATAACTACTGACCCTCAGGTGGAGAGAACTTGGCGTTATCTAACGTAAAAGTGCTGCCCTACAAGAGCCTCTGCCAACACAGCCCCGGGAACGTAACCAAAAACTGGAGGGATGATTTGCATACCGTCACAAAAGCAAACCCAGCACAATCAGGTGGAAGAGGGACTGAGGTTGTAGGTGCTGCAGAGTCACCACTTCAGTGCACCCAAGTGGTGTTTGCTCACTGCAGCCCACGCAAACACGTGGCCCATGCAGAGGTTTAGGAAAGGACCTTCCTGACACCTCTGGGAGAGCTGTCCCCAGGTGTTAGAGAGAACAAAAGCCCTTCTGCAAACTCCACATGAGCAGGGCTAGCCCTGTGCCAGCCTGTGTGCCCAGAGCAGCCCCTCTGCAATCCCCTCCCCGTGACTCCCTTCAGACAGCCAACCTGCAAGGCTGGGGAGTGGCTGGGATTATTGGGATTAGTGCTCCATGCCAGAGCTCCCTTTCCCGAATGACTCAGGAGCAAAGTCCAAATGCATCTTTATGGCAGCTGCGTGAGCAAGGAGGGCTGGGGCTGCTGTGACATGCAGGTGAGTCCCCACATGGGGAATGAGACAAACTGACAACTCAGGTATCCAAACACGAGGAATGAGACAACTGAAGTACCCAAACATCTCAGTCCTTCCCCTGCTGCTGGCTTGCCCAGGCAGGGACATGCTCCAGCCAGAGGCTGCCCTACAGCTTCAGTGTGATGGTGTCCCTGGGCACCACGTCCCCCCTCCTAAGACCCTCGTGCCAGCCTCACCCTTTAGCCCTACAGGTGCTTCTCTCTGCAAAACGAAGGTCCCACAGACCCCCAGAGCAAAGGCACACATTTGGAACCAGCCACGGGATCTAACCCAGCCCTGTACACACTAACAGCACGGGATGGACACATTGATCTGCGGAAGGCATGAGCCCTACAACCTAACTCTTTCTCCCCAAGGCCCAAGAAACCTTTCAAACCCCTCACCCAGACCCCACAGGTGCCGTCCCACCAAAGCAATGCACAAACCCTGACCAGCCATGGGCTGTGCCAGAGCCCCCCGGGCCCCCCGCCAGCAGCTCAGCCAGCTTTGTGTCCAAATCCTGCTCCTTAGCAACCACATTTTTTCCCCCCCTCTTGCTGAGTCCGTGGGAGATGAAGAAATATTTGAGAACTCAAACAGCCCCGCTGCAAGGGTATATTTAAATAAAAAGAACATGTCCACTTGAAAGCCAGTCATTAGGCAGCACTGGAGATAAGAGGGTAAGAGAAAGTGTGAGCAGGGGATACCCAGCCTTTAAATGTGGTCTAGAGTGACCTAAATAAGCTCTCTGCTCCTTCAATTACACATCCCTCAGGGGGACACAGTGGCTGGCAATGAGAGAGCTGGGAAGGGTGATGGAGGAGCCGCTGGTGGTGAAGCCCTTCCTGTGGCTGCACAGCCCCGGGTGGCCCTAAAACCAGGTCGTGCTCTGGCCCTAACTGAGATGGTCACTGCCAGCCCTGCTCCCGAACAGTGAGGGGTTCCAGCTGGCCAAGACCCATCCCTGCAGTCATGGCCAGCCTGATGCTCCTTTTGCTCATCACACCTCAAAGCCAGGCAGAGGGAAGTGGGGAAATAATCCAAGACTGCATTTAGTTGCCCCTGCCTGGTGATCCCACCCTAATAGCTATAAAACAGAGGGTTGCAGTGGAGCAAGAGTGGGATCTGGAGGGCCTGAAGCACCCTGAGCTGCAGCCCAGGACCTCTTGCCTCCCCCACTGCAGGGAGCCCTGGCAGCAATGCCGAGGCACAGGAGAGGTCTAGGGGGTGTCCCATTCAGCCTGGAAATCAACACAGATTTCAGTTTCCAGGGTTGGTACTACATCCACTAAAACCTCACTGAGATCCCAGCATGGGGAATCCCAGCCCTGTGGAAACATGGCATGGCAGCCTCTGAGTAACGTAATTCTTACACACATTTAGAAGCCTCTCTTCAACTTCTCTCCAACCATCTCAAATAATAATAATAAAAAAATCCCTCCCACCTCTGTTATCCCCACTCTGCATCAGCCACCAACAACGAGCATCTCAGCCTGCTCCAAGACTCACCGCCGGCTCCAAACCTTCCTGGAAGGGAGCCAGAAGGCAGGTCCCCATCCAAGAAATACCAACAGATGATGTTCATCTGGCAAATTGCAAGGGACATATCAGGTTGTGCCTGGGGGAGGAGAACAGGCTGGGAGAAAAGGATCTTATTCCAAAGGCACCATAGGAAGCTAAAAGAAAATGGCTTTTAAAAGATATCTTTGCCCCTCCCTCCCAGCTGTAAAGAACAAGCACTGACCTCCGAGGCATCTGGGCTAAGCCATTCAAGTTTTCAAGGATGCATTTAGCAGCTGAAAATCTCCTAATTGTTCAGAAAACAAACAGAGCCAGAATAGCAAGGACAGGAGCTTTTTTTATAAGCATCAGTCCAGCCTTGTCTGGAGGTTCAGCAACATCAGCTTCATGAAAGTTTCAGTCTGTGTCATCTGCAGTGGTGGTTAGGGCATGCTTGGACAGCAGGACCAGGAGGAGGACCACCAAATTCACTTTGGGGCTCCTGCTGGACAGGAAGGATTGACACTTGCTGTGATCTGGGATGGATTGGAACTAGAAAGGTCAAAGCAAAAGGTCTGCAAAGCTGCTCTGTCGATCCCTCACTTGAGAGAGTTTAAATTTTCCATCCCCTGTGGTTAGAATCCCAGCAAGAACACTTGGCTCAGGTGGCCAGGAGGCCTCCAAGTGATGCCTGGTGATCGATAGCGTTGCTGCGGGAGACAGGCAAAGTCTTCCCTGCTGACATCCACAGGGGCTCAGCGAGGAGTGGAGAGCCAGATCCACATTCCCTGCAACCTGCCCAGCAGCTTTCCAGGGATCCTCTATTCCCTGTGGGACCAGACTATCCACCCAAGAGCTGGCACAGCTCTGCCGAAACCAGCTCTGTCCCGGTGCTGGCAACATGGGCAGCACAGATCCCTTTGGCAGAGGTGGCACCACCAGGCTCCCTCTGCGGACCTGGGGACCATCCTCAGGGCTTGCCAAAAACACGGATGGTCTCCAGAGGTTTTCTTGTCCAAATAATCTGCCTTGTCCTCTCAGCGTGCATCCTGCAGAGTAACTCTGCCCGGGGATTACAACCATGCCAGGCTCCTGCCACCACAGCTGTCACAACCCTGACACTTTTCTCCTTTCCCCAGTTGTGCACTGAACACCCTGGAGTTTATCGGCTCTCCGAGCATCCCAAAGCTGCTCAGGAGGCCGTGGGTCACCATATACCCCTCAGGTGCCCCTTTTCTTGCCATCACTTGCAAATGGATGGTGCAGAGAAAGGAGGAATTTGTCTGCAAGCTACTGAGGGCTGGGAGGGAAAGCCTGAGCAATCAGATGCTGGGACTGCACTCTGACCATTCATTACACAGCACAGACCATGCACAGCCCAGAACAGAAATCTGGGCAAAGACAACTTCTGGAGCAGGTCTGGCTGGCAGCTGTGTCTCTGTGCCATGCTCAGGTGAGCAGGGGTTTGCTCAGTGCCAGTGGGGGACAAGCAAAGCCTCCCTCAGCCCTGGTCACTTTTCCTCCACAGCCCCCATCACCCAGAAAGTTGTCAAACCCCCTCCCAAACTCCAGAGCCTCCTCCAGCCGGGATGCAGAGGGGCTCGGCGGGGTGTGTGGGGGCTCGCATGTGCCAGGCAGGCTCTCGCCTGGGATGAGAGGAGCAGCACGCTGCTTCAGCCCCTTTTTTCCTCCCTCCTCTTGCTCTCCCTGCCAGAAGAGCGGCCCCTCAGCCTCCCGGAGCGCTATGGGCCGGCAGGGCTGGACTTCCTGCCAGGCATAACACGAACCAGATGATGGACTCCAAAGCATGTCAGTACGCCCACCCCCAGGAGAGAGGAGCAGGGAGGGGAGAGGGGGGAAAATAAGCTGGATGGAGCTTTCATGAACTCTCAGCAGAGCTGATGAGGCGCTGCCACCAGGGCAGAGGTGAACTGATACAGCCACAGCCCGTGGCTGGCCAAGATGTTCCATCACAGGTTATGGGGTGGGTTGTTTGGCACTGGGAGAAGGAGCCATTGCTCCCCCAAAACACTGTCTGCCCTTGGCACAGTAACTAGAGAGGCTTTAGTGGGTATTGCCCCCCTTGCACTGCCCCCACTCCAGTGGGAAGCATGTAGAGCAGCACATCTGCAGCTGGCTTTAAATCCCAGCACAGCCAGACTTGCTGACCCTTGCTGGTATTAACCCCTGCACCACCAGCACGCAGGGCTGGGACTCCTGAATGCCAAAACCTTCCTCCAGCTGAGCCTCTCCCGACACACCGTTTGCTCCCCATCAGTGACACTCCCACCACACCGATGACAATCATTCATTGCTAAGATAAAAGGCCCAGCTCTGACTCAGATTATTTTGGGTGTTTTCACATACGACTGCCATCAATAAACCACTTTTGGGCCTCGTGGGGACCATCCCGACTTTGAACCACCCGAGGTCGAATCCAAACAAGCACAAATATTCTACATCCTCCAGGAAAGTCCTCCCAGTGCCCGTAACCTTCCCAGAGGACACTTTTGCGGTTTGGACAAGCCCGAAGGCTTTTACAAGCAACTCAGATCTGAGCAGCCTCCTGCAGCCAAACTCTCAAATAAAATATTAAAAGCCCCCAGTTTTAACCATCTGCCCCTTTCCCTGGGTGTCTGGAGGGAGAGCATCTCGTTTCTCCCATCAGAGCCTGGCAGCCACCTACCAGTCCAGGGCACAGACAAGCCAAGTAGGGGCACCCCTTTATTCAATAAAACGAAACCTGAAAGTACCTAAGGGGGCCTACAAGAAGCCTGGAGAGGAATTTTTGAGAGGGCGTGTAGCGATAGGACAAGGGAGGATGGCTTTAAAATGAAGGAGAGTAGATTTAGATTAGATATTAGGAAGAAATTCCTTCCTGTGAGGGTGGCGAGGCTGTTTCACATGTTTCCAGAGCAGCTACGGCTGCCCCATCCCTGGAAGTGTTCCAAGACCAGCTTAGACGGCGCTTGGAGCAACCTGGGCTAGCGCAAGGTTTCTCTGCCCATGGCAGGGGTTGGAACGAGGGGATCTTTTAAGGTCCCTTCCAACCCACACCACTCCGTGATTCTGCGAACCCGAATTCTGTGAAACGCGTGTAACTCGCCAAACTCCGGGCCAGCTCTGCCCACGTTGCCAGCAAGGCAGAAAACCCCCAAAACTAAAGAAGGGAGCGCACCAGGTCCCGCTTCGCTTTTCCTCCCCCCTACCCAGCGAACTCCCGGGCACCAGGGACGCCCCATCCACCCGCGCCCCGCACTCACCTCCAGCGGGGGCAGGTCGGGGTCGAGCTGCGTGAAGCTGTGCAGCACCACGGGGCTGCTCTCGCCGGCCACCTCCAGCCTGACGCCGCCCCAGAGGCTCCTGGCCCGCCGGCAGCCGTCGAACATCCTCTCGGGGCCGGCGGGGACATGGTGCTGCGGGGCGCGGCGGCGGCTCACCATGGGCAGCTCCGCCGCATCCCCCGCGCCGCGCCCCGCCAGACCCCCGCGCTGCCCGGGGAGCCGGAGCAGGGGGATGCCCCGGGGGCAGGGGGTGGCCGGAGGCAGCGGGCAGGGGGAGCGGAGCGGGGCAGGCGCCGGGAGCCCGCAGCCGCCCCCGCGCCGAGCCAGCGGGCTGATGTCACGGCGGGGATGGGGAAGGCTGTAAACCAGGCGCTGGGTTTCCTCCCGCTGCCTCCGCCCGCCCCGAGGGCCGGCCCGGCTCGGCTCGGCCCCCGAGGGG
>JAWWEE010000037.1:1029459-1113596 GCA_035221455.1 Xenops minutus | reverse complement strand
ATGCTCGGGGGGGCGGGATGCTCGAGGGGGATGCCCGGGGGGGGGGATGCTCGGAGGGGATGCTCGGGAGGGGGGGATGCTCGGGGCGGGGGGATGCTCGGGGGGATTCGGGATGGGGCGGGGGAAACAGCGGGGTGTTAACGGGGGTGGGAGGGAGCGAAGTCACACAGGTGAGAGCGGCTCTGGGAGAGGATCTTTTGTGTCATCAAGTGCTCGTACAGCACCTGGGCTTCACGCACCACCACCCAAAAGAAAAAGTGCTAAATGCGAGCGCATGAATATTTAAGAGCACGTGTTTTCGGCTGAACAGACAAGTTTTATCTCAGCCCATGAGCTCAGCCCCCGCCAACAGAGCTCGCTCAGAGCACTGCCCAGCCCCTCGCTGGCCACAGCTGGCCTTTATGGGGTGACACGGTCAGAGCCCGGCAGTGTCCCCCGGGACAGGAAGGGATGTGTCCAAAGCCCCGCAGCGAGGCAGTGCCTGGAGCAAGGTCTGACCCCTTCCCTGTGCCAAGGCCCCCTAGCACAGGCAAAGGGGGGAGCGGGGCACCTGCGCTCAGCCCAGCAGGGACTCAGGCAAAGCAAAACGAGCCTGGGGGACAGCAGGGCTGCAGATCCCACTCCGGAGAACCCCCCGAGCCTCCGAGATGATGCCAAACCCCTGCGACATAATTTTGTTTTCAGACGCAAAGAGAATCGGGCAAAACTGTTTGTCATCCACCGGCCCCCTGCGCTGAGCACAGCGTGCTCCTGCCCTCCCCTGCTCTTCCCCTTCCCTCCTCGCACGCTGCCGAGAAACTGCATCACAGGGTCCGAGCAGTTGCTGCTGACACCACCAAAACCCGGTCTTTTATGCCTCAGCTCCCTCCGCAGCTGAAATAACATCAGCCTCCCCCAGGGCCTTCCAGCCCTGTGGCTTTATTTCCAATGAGAACATGGAGCTGAGGCTCACACATCCAGCTCTGCCCAGGGCACCAGCAGCTCCTGCCCGGGCAGGAAAGGATTAACAAAGCTGCCAGGGATGTGATAGCCTTCAAACTGGAAAGTTTACCAGGCAGGAAGATGAGCCAGGACAACGTGGGCTATTGTCCTGTTTATCTGGAGCTAAAGAGGGTCAAAGGGGACTTCCCGGACACCCTGGGAAAGGGGACCCAGCCCCACACCAGGGCCTTGCACTGCCCAAGGCAGCCCCACACCTCTGGGATGCTCTTTTGGGGGTGATGCAGATTTTAACACCGAGATCCAGCCCTGATCCCTGCCCAGGTCACCCTGCAGGGCCGGGCAGGTCACTGGAGCTTTCCCTGCTGCAGAAGGACATGATGATGCTCCATGCAGGGCTGTCCTCAGACCCACTGACACATCATGCAGCAACCAGGTGATGCTGCAAGATGTGCTGTGAAACGGAGTGGTGGAGTGCACCACTTGGCTCAGGACACGCCAAAATTGGAGGCAGTGCCCAGTTCTCCAGCAGGAATCAGTGTTGTGTCTCTGGGCTGTAAAGTCTTTGGGAGGGAGACTCTGCTTTGCTTTGGCATTTGAGCCTTAGGGCAGTGCAATCATGGCCCACCACTGGAATCGCCTGGCACTGCTCGAGTGCACACAACAAACAACAGCACCACTCATTTTCACTTGGCAAAACCCTCCAGCTCTGTCTGACCTCTACGGAAAGATGCAGCTCTGTTTGATGGGCAATTTTCACTGCTCCCTTGGTTGACCACTAAAGATGGTTTCAGGGGAAAAACACTTCTGATAATGGATAATAAATAATATAAGGCAGGAAGGCAACTGCGAGGGTTTAAAAATAGCCAGTCAGTTTCCTTTCTCCTCTCCTGGGAACCTCCTGGGTCTGAAAAGCAAAACACTCAAAGCCGGGTCAGGAGCCCAAGTTCAGGATGTTTGCTCAGCATAGCTAACCCCAAACACTCAGCCATCAGGGGCAAGGCTCTTGAAAATCATGAGATTCAAAACAAATAAATTTTCAGAGCTTCTAATTTGCCTCTAAGCACGCAGCCGAAAGGGAACAGGCAGGATCACACCCTCGGGTTTCTCCCCTGAACCCTCGAGGGTCTACAAGCTGTTGCAAAATGCAATTAATTTATGTGCACGTGACTTCAGGGATTTAAGAAAACGATCCGTCTTGGGTGACTCACTAAAAAAATATATTGTCAAACTCAAAATATATTATCAAATATATTGGCAAACTCAAAAAACTTCTCAGAAGACACTGAGTTTTCTGCATTGATGTCAGCTGTAAATGCCCCATGGACTCTGGCAGGCTCGGGGAACTGCATGCTGTGGGAAAGCCAGCACTTTGTGTCCTTCCACCACTCTGAAATCAGCACTTGGCTGAATAAATACAAACCCACACGACCAACACTGGAGCATCTACAGATCAGCCATCTCTGCTCCTCTGCCACAGTCTCCAGGTTTCCCCTCCCGGTCAATAACATGGAGTGCGTAATGCAGAGAGGCTTTTGCAAACTCTAAGCCAGTTTTCTGGTTTAGGAATCAATTTGGGTGAGTCTGTCAGGGTCGGGACCTGCAGATTCGGACTTTAGTTAATAACTGGGCTCAGCACAGACCCTGAGTTGTCTCTCCCTGACACATACAGGCTCATACACATGGTCTTTGAGCACCCCCTCAGCTCCATCCTCCACCTCTCCCAGCTCCTCCCCTCCCTCACTTTCATCTCACTGCTCTCCTGGCCAAGCTGGGCTGTCCAGCATATTTCCTACAGGGCAAAACTCCCAGTGATCCCCGTTCCTGTGCTCAATATTGCTGTGGGGTTCTTTTCCACCCAGCCACGAGCGAGGCTGCCCACCCCAAAACACCTCTCAGAAACTTCCACAGGGCTTGGCTGGTGCCTTGAGCTGCCTGCAAACCCCCCAGTGCTCCTGCCACCACCCCCAGGGCACACGCTGGCACCGCCTCGAAAACCCCACTTTTTTATATATATATTTTTTTTAAGCCTCAGTGAATCTACAGACACCAAGAACTGGAAAGGGCTGATGTCAGCCCTGAGCAGAGAAGGCAGGGATCAGCCCCATCACCTCCAGCCCAGCCACTCTGGAGCATCCCACACTGGAGCAGCGAGGGGACCAGGACCCAAAGCTGCAGCCTCTGACGGGAACTGGGCTGGTTTATTTGGGAGTTGCAACATTATCCGGCCTCTGTCCCAAGCTCTGGCACCAGCTCACAAGGCACGTCTGT
Source organism: Xenops minutus (assembly GCA_035221455.1). Taxonomy (NCBI): domain Eukaryota; kingdom Metazoa; phylum Chordata; class Aves; order Passeriformes; family Furnariidae; genus Xenops; species Xenops minutus. Next base: position 1,110,386 of record JAWWEE010000037.1, on the reverse strand, counting down.
GTCAGGCTCTAAAATGGAGCCCATAGCACTTCCTTCTATTGTGGGGCTGGGGAAGCCCTTTTTGTTGCTGTTTTTAAGGCATTTTGGAGGAAAGGTGCTACTGGTAGGAAGGAATTATTAACTCAAGGTCAGGCATTAAGTCCAAAATCAAAATTTTTTTGGACATTGCGATTTTAGTTTTAAAGACTTTTCATTTCCACCGCTCGGGCTCAACTGGAAGATTGTTTGATAAGAAATAATAATGGTATAATAATAAACTAGTACTATTTCTTCTACTTCAGGACGAGGGAAAAACCTCCAAGCTTGTGAGAGAAAGGAAAGCAATGTCATTGCTCTGTTCATACTATCTGTACAGAGATGTCAGATTACAGCAACTGCTCCCAAAATTTGGGGACCAGCAGACGACAGCCAGCCCCCAGGCCCTCACAGACCCAACTCCCGCTTGCAGTCATGATCAATGCCCCTGTTTGACCAGATTTTAGGGGTGAGCCACCCACCACTTGCCACAGCAAGCATGGCTTTTAGGAGGTTCTCTGCCAAGTATTTCAGATCCAGTTGGATCACTCGCTCTGCCTCCAGGTTTTGGGCGTTTCTCGGGGCTGTTTCCCAGCAGACCAGGCGCTATGAACTCTTTGTGCTGGCAGGGAAGAGGGATGGCTCAGGCTCTCCTGCACTTTGTGCCCCTTCTGCCAGGGGCACCTGTTCCCCAGCTGCAGCACCCCCTCCTCCCCACAGCCCCCCATGGGCAGCTACTGACTCGGCACCGGGTTAATTCAGGAGCGCAGCTCTCTCCTCTGTGCCAAACATCCAACACAGCGAGGCAAGCCCCTAATTACTGTCGGTTCCTAGCAGAGGAAGCACACCAAATCCCCGGGCAATTAGGATCTAAAACTCTCCATCCAGCTATTCTGTGTTTCATTTCCTGCAGCCCCTGTGCACAGCTGGGCTACGGCATCTCCTGCAGAGGCTGCTGGCTCCTGAAGCTCAGCCATGGCAATGCAATTACTCCACAAGCCTTGGAGACTCAGAATCTTGCAGCAATATTTCTTCTCCATCCTACTCCCTGTGCTGCCCATTTGGCTGTAGTAGAATCATAGAATGGTTTGGGTGGGAAGGGACCTTAAAGCTCCTCTCATTCCACCCCCCTGCCATGGGCAGGGACACCTTCCACTATCCCAGGTTGCTCCAAGCCCTGTCCAACCTGGCCTTGGACACTGGCAGACACAGCTTCTCTGGGAAACCTGTGCCAGGGTCTCACCACCCTCAGAGTATAGAATTTCTTCCCAATCTCTAATCTAAACCCACTTTCCTTCATCTTCCAGTCATCCCCCCCCTCCTTGTCCTGTCACTCCAGGCCCTTGTCCAAATTCCCTCTCCAGCTCTGCTGGAGCCACTTGAGGCACTGGAAGGGACTCCAAGGTTTCCCCTGAACCTTCTCTTCTCCAGGCACCTTATTAAGTGTTTGAGGATCTTCCATTAGGGCAGCAAGTGACAACACAAAGTTTTTCAAGCTTTCTGACCCCTAAAAGCTCAGCAGAACAAGGTCAGCATGGGGGCGATCAAGCCACTTTCTCAGAAAGAAGTGACCACAGCACACTTTGGGCAGGTGCCTGGAGTCCTTCACAGCAAAGCACTGCACAGCATTTACAGTGGAAAAAAATACTCAGAAAAATAAAAGCCAAGCTATAACTATTAACATTAAGATATGCCCAGAAAGCCAAAGACAACAGGGTCCATGCTGTGAAAAGCACCAAGACAGTGGTGCTCACAGTATTTTGCAGGGCACTGGTGGCAGGGGGAGGCAGGAACTGAGAACCAAAGCTCACCCAGAGCTTGTTGTTCCGAGAAGATCACAAGATACCCAGTGAGTTTTGTTACAGACCATCCCCACGTTGGGAGGAAGCTGCAGCTGCAGCTCTGGGTCACAGTTTTCCCTTTCCACATGCTTTTCCACGCCGGCTGTGACACTCCCCAGAGTGCAGAGTTCAGCAGGCATTAAGCTGCTGAAGCCTGACACGCTGCAGACACACCAGAGCTCCTCTGGTAAAGACTATTATTTCTTGAGCTGTTGGTCTTTAAAGGCAGCTTTTATCTCCCTATCACCTTTCTGCCAGAATGTTTCAGTCAGCTCTTTTAACAAATGCCACCTAAGGTGCTTGTAACCAAAAGAAAAACAGGAAAAACATTTTTCTGTGTTGCTTAGCAATCAGTGTGTGATGAGTTCAAGCCTCCCAGGTGCTCTGTTATTGTAATTTCCATCCTTGCTTGCTTGGGTCCTCTACATAACACTCAGGGAAAGAAAAATGACGGGTAGAAAAGAGGAGAAAGGTTATGAAGCCACAAAAATGAGCAAGGAAAGATGGGAACGAGTGTAGCCCCTGAAGGTAAGGGAAACTCATTTCTGAAATCAAACTGGCCCCTACCAGTCATCTACCACAGAAGTTAAATGACATAGTGAGATTTCATTATATATTGGAAACACACATCCACCACCTGGGTGGAGAAGAAACAGAGCAAAGCTCTGGCTCTGCTCACCTTTCAGAAACTCATCCAAGGGCAGGCAGTACATTTTTTCCACCGATGACAACCAGCCAAAATGACACGTTCAGCTGAGTCGTGTAAAAGGAGAATTTCAGAAACAAGAGGCTCTGGCAACTGATCCACAGAGAAATCCCAGTGGGTAACAGAGAGACTTTGCTCAGCAGAGCCCTGTCTCTGCTCACCAGCTCCCAGCCCAGCCCATGCTCAGCCCTGCTCTCACCTGTGCCCTCCCTGGCTGGCACAGGAGTGCTGTGCTGCTGCAGGGAGGTGACAGCCACACACACCTCAGCTGACAGGCAGGCAACTCAGACCAGCCTGTGGGTTCTGTACTTCAGGTAGGGGAGTGGAAAGGCAGCTTTATTCCAGCTGTCAGCCTGCTGGCTCTTCTCCTGGGCTAGAGGAGGTGGGGAGAGGCTCCTCCCTGCCCCCTGCCTGGGTGACAGCTCCTGCCAGCACATGGAGGGCATCACTGAGCACCTGTGCTGCCCCTGGGGACGTGCCCTGACCCCACACTGCTTGTTCTCCCTGGGGACAGGGATGCAGGTTGGTGACTGTGTCACTACCCCAGCACACTCAGGCTCAGCTCCCTGAACCTGACCAGCACCTTTCATTCCCCTCTTGCTGGAATGACGTGCCTGGACACACGTAGGGGAGGGAATGGTGCCACGGAGCTGCTCAGAGGTCCAGGAGAAAAGTGATGCCATAGCACAAGCACAGGGAAGAAGCACACAGAGCTGAGACATTGCACAAGATTAAATTATGTCCAAAAGGCCAGCGTAAACACAGAGCCAAACAGGCTGCAAGGCCCTGGGCTGCAGTGCTGAGCTTATCTGAAGAGCTACAGGTGGGAAACCGAAACAGATTTACACGTGGTACAAAGAGTTATCCCACTACAGCAATAAGATGGAAGAGATTTAAATGGCAGATCCTGGAAATAAGCGAAGCAACAGCAAGGTGTCCTCCACACATAACACTAATAACTCAAATAAATAACTGAGAATGCTTAAACAGGAACAAAGCCCCTTGAGAGGGGATGTGAAAAGGATGTTCCAACAATGGTCCAGTATCTCCTTTGACCGCACAAACATCAGGGAAAGCATAAATCCAACCCCAGACGCGTCGGAAAGCCGCCGGCGAAGCTGCAGGAAAGCTGACTTGATCTGAAGTGAGGAGTGAAACCTTGGAGCCAGGCCCGGGAGGAGGGAAGGGCTGATGGGATTGGAAGGGAGCAGCCAAGAGAGGAGCCAGAGGGCCCAGAGCAGCCGTGGGGAGGAGGGAGAGGAGCTGCAGGAGCAGCACACAAGGACAGACATCCAGCAGCTGGACCAGCGCACCCGGGTGCTGACACTACACAGCCCCTGCCAAGTCCTTGGGGCCAAATTCACCCCGGTCTGGGCTGGGACACAGTGAGTGGGCATGGAAATATTTCGCTTTAACAGCCTGAGCACACACTTACTGGTGTTGGCCACGTGAGAGGCAGGAAAAGAGGCTGGCAGGAGCTGGAAAGGGAAAGTTTCATTGCCCAGCCCTGAGCCGAGTTATGCAGAGATGAAACAAACAGTGACATGGCTGAAAAGTCAATTAAGAATTGGAAAAGTCTCTTAGTATTCCCAGGTATTGTTAGACCCTCAGACAAAGGATGCTTAAAAAAAATTATTTTCCCTTTGGTGATTACCACTTGCAAAGGTTTCCTCTCTGCATTGTTTTAGTGGGGGAAGTTATTCCAGGGCCTCTCTCCGTGGCCAGCAGAACTCCTTTTGTTGTGGGTTTTTGGCAGGGGGGAGCAGTGTTCTCCCAAACAATACTGTATGCTGGTGGCTGAGGGCCAGGTTTATCCCTCCGTGACAGTGGCACAAATATCAACAAACTTGTCGAGTGCCCCTGAGTCACACCGTGACACTCAGTCCAGCCACAGCCCAACCTTTTACCTTCGAGGCCATGATTTATGTTGTTTTTCCTTCAAGTCTTGGCTCTGGGAATCACGTTGAGTGCCGAAGAATTCCATTTTTCATGAAAATAAAAAGGTCATCCCATGAGCACTGAAACTACTTGTGTTGCTTCCTATGGTTTTGTGTCTCGAGACTGTTTTCGGTGCCTAAAAATGTACAAACTGAGAATGAAAATGTTTTTGTGGTTAGAGTGTTTGTAAGAAGCATCTCCCACGTGGATTTTCTGGGGTCTAATAATACATGAACTCATGGTACAGATGTTTTGGGGCATTTACAAGATTCTTTCCCTCCTCTCAACCATCTCATTTCATCATATTTGCACAGACTTAATTATGTGTGAGCCCTCAGCCAAATGCGTGAAGCAGGACAGTGGGTTCAGAAGTCAGCTGGGGAGAGAGGACACAGGCAGACAGACACCGGGACAGCATCAGCCTTATTTTGGTAGGAAATTAGATTTTAAGCATTTTCTGGCTCCCCTAATTGCAGGGAGAACAGCTAGGAAACACGACACGAGCTTTTGCAGGAGGATCAGGGACCAGAGAGCGAGTGAAACATTCTGCTCCCCGAGGGTCTCATCCCACTTCAGCGACACTTTCTGCAGCAGCGAGACCCCATCCTGCCCCCAAGGAGCTTCTCCCATCCCGTGGCTGATCAATCCGTTCCCTGCACCATTGCAGGGCCAATTTTTTTAACCCCAGCAGCCAAATCAGGCCCGTATCAATGGCTGATCACCCCGTGCTGCTCACACCGTGCAGGTAAGGAGCGGTGTCGGGGTCTCCATTACACGTGGGATGTAATTCGGTGTCACGTCGGTGCCATGCCAGTGCCACGCCAGCCAGGGCACACACTGACTCATCCTTCTGCAACAGCCAAACCCCTGGGGAGCTTCCCTTTTCCACTCCTCACCCCAGACCCTGCCTTTTGGAGATTCACCCCTTGCCTTTTGCAAAGCTCCCTCGTGGCAGCCACAGGGTGGGCAGGGGGAATGGGTGGCACTGGAAATGCTCCCTGGAAATGGGGCTTTGCTGTAGGTCTCGGATGGAGCCTGGGCCATGGTGGGACCAGCTGGGCTGTCAGCAGCAGACAGGTCTCTGGCACGTGGATTCTGACCCCAAAATACCTGGGGAGGGCTGGGAGGAGCAGTTCCCTCAGTGCGTGCAGAGGTGTCGAGCCCTGCGCGCCGGGGAAAGGTGGAGCTGCATCCACTTGGCTCGCCCGCCTCCTCCCTTGTGCTCCCCGCATCCCTCCGCCAAAGAGAAAGGGAAATCCGGGATTTTCAGCTGCTTTTCATTCCCTCTTGCTCTGCACACAGCAGGGTGGGGAGGGATTAGTCTCCATTTCCTGCCTCCAGTCAGCTCCAGGGCTGCCCAGGCGGGACCCCCCTGGTCAGGGGCTCCCCGACCCACGACCACGATGCTGCCAGACCCCAAATCGCTGCAACAGCTGCCTCCATCCTGCCTCCTGCTGCCCCCAGCACATCTCCCCAGAGCCCCCAGACGTGCCTCCCAGCTGCTCTGCTCGGTCAGGCCAGGCTCTGGCGCCACAAACCACATTTCCCCTCCTTCCTCACTTGGTTGCAGTTTCTAACTTGTACTTAGTATGGGAAGTAGAAGTGCTGGGGAGGGCAATATGATGAAAGAAAAATCCCAGACTCTCAGAGCAATGCATGGAGGAACCTATGGGGAGAAGAAAAGGATGAGGAAAAAGGGGTTATTAAGGGGGATTTTTGGGTGCTGCTTTCCTGGCAGGCAGGAGAACAAATCCCCTTCTCGGGTCACCAGTGTTACTGGGCTGTTGCTCTGCATTTGTTCCCCTGTTGCCAACATCACAGCCAGACACTACCAAGATTGTCACACAACTCATCCCAAACAACTCCTCAGTATCTCTGGGTGAAGGGCCTGATCCTGCTGGCTGTCCCCTGGAGCTCAGAGCACCCAAATTAAATAGGCAGATGGCAGCTTGTCAGCAGGATGGGACTGGGGATTCCTCAGTCCCGGGCTGCCAGAGGGAGCAAAGACCCAATGTCCTCTGCTGAGTGCTGCTGCAGCCCCAACATCAGCCCAGGGAAGCCAGGAGAGCAGGGAAGACACAGGGCTGAGGATGTGCCTGTATGGGGCTGCACAAAGGTGACACAAGAAGATCAACAGACTGGATGCAATAAGACCCTGGTGTTCATAAAGTCAGGACTTCACTTTAAGATAGAGGACATGCCTTACCACAGAGGCACAGAGGAAGATGAGCACCTGAGGCACCACTCAGGTGCATGGAGGGGATGCCCCAAACACCTCAGCTGTGGATCCCAATACCAGGGTGCACTCTGGGGCACCAGTGACGTGCTGCCCTCTCCACACACTGGGTGTGATGCCACACACATGACTCCAAGAGCTGGGAGTTAAAAACCACCAAGTATCACAAGTTCTGCCCAAACCAAACCACCAGCCCTGTTCCAGTACAGCATTGTCACATGACAGAGCAGGCAGGAGGATCTGGGGAGGGCCATCTCCTCGGGGCAGTGGAGACAAAACTTCCAGCAACGCTGATGCCACAATAATGCAAGTAAAGCACTCCAGGTTCATCACAGACAGAGCCAGCACCAAGCTGCATCTGGTTGTCCCCTGTCACTCAGGCTGTCGTGTTTTACCACCTCACATATCACACTGAAACCAAAGATGCTATTTGCATCTAAGCAGCATTTAACAGCCAGCATACTGACCAAATCGAGTGGTCTCCTGTCAGGGTTGTCCTGAGGCTCCCATGGTTAAATCCAGCCCTATCTGGATGCAGCAGCCGTGCCTATCAGTGCTTGGCAATGCTTAACAAAAGCAAATTGCTCCCTTATGCACAGGGACAGCAGTGTGCAGGGAGGGTCAGGGGATCTGCTGGAGCCATGTGTTGGCTTTGGAGAGGTGCCGAGAGCCCCGAGGCACGGCGGTGCTGGCCGAGCAGCAGTGACTGTGTGTGACAGGAGGACGTTTCAGTGACACCACGGGCCACAAGAGCACAGCAAGAAGTGGTGCCACCCACTTCTGGTGGCAGCAGCCACATCCGTGGGCAGGCAGGGTCCAGCTGAAGGCGTTTAACTGCATGTCAAGAGCATGCCAGGCACACCTCTGCTTCTGTACGTCCAGTCTCAGCTGCTGCACAGCCTGGGGCTGGAACACGGGGTAATTAATAGGGTCACCTCTGATGGAGTCTCTGGATGGGAGATGCCCAGGGCTACACCCATGCTCTGCTGTTACATTTATGGCTGTGAATGGGGCAAAGCCTCCCTGTCCCCTGTCTGCAGCCTCATCCCTGGTCCAGCCCCGCTCCAGGATACAGCATGGGAGGCTGTGCAGAGAAGGGATGGAGCCACAGGCAGGAGACACCCACACCATCTCTGCTTAGGGAGGGCAGGATAGCCGGGGCCAAATTGTCCCTGTGCTCTGGCAAAGACCCCTAGCAGGCACTGAACACCCTGCCTTCAATGGTCTGTACTGTGCCAAACCAGTCAGTCAATGGGACTCGTCGTATCTGAGCACACGTGGGCACCGGGCAGCAGTGGCAGCACTCACAGCACACTCCTGCAACAGCTGCTCCTGCAGGAGCTGCCCTGAGCCCTGATGCACAGCGACAGATGACAGCAAATTGCACTGACGGGTCCTTATTGAATCAAACCATCAGGAGGCAGCTGCTCCGTGGCTGATCTGCCAAGTGTTGGGGTGCCCAGCCCCGGGGTGTGGGGATGGAGCCAGCTACTGCCAGCAGCACATGGGCACCAGGACCTGGCTGTGCAGCTGCCTCGGCAGTGCCCGGAGCCACGAGAAATGCCCTGCCGAGTTCCAGGGTCCCCATGGTATCATCAGGATGGAAAGTGAGAGCAGAGAGTGAGAAAGCTGAAAGCACAGAGAAGAGATCCCATTTCACTTGAGAAAGGGAAAGTGCAAGAGGCAGAGCCTGTATCTCTTGGAGATACAAATCTACAGAGTAAAAGCTGCAAGAGGAGCAAACTCTCAGGTTGCCCTCAAACTTCAGACAGAGAAGTCAGTGCTGAAGGATGGGATGGAGGAGCAAAGAAACAGAGAAATGCTCTAGGAGGTCACCTTGAACATCAGTTCACATTCTTAGACAGAGGTTGTAATGCCACCAAAATTGGTCAGATTACCTGGATGTACACCAGTTGGGAATGTGGCACAGGGTATTTCACCTAATTTTCTCCTCAGCAAGCACTGATTCAGCCAGGCCACTTATAAAAAGACATTCAAAGTAGATCAACTGAACAATTACTGGAAACGTCAGCTCCTTCTGCACTTGCAATACACAGAGAATTAGCATGGCTTTAATTAGATATAACTCCATCAGGGCAGGGGGAAGAGACAATTCCAGCCCCTGTGTCGTTGGAGCACCAGTAAAGTGCTGGAAAGCACATGCAAGGCAGCCACCAGAGATCCACTGGCGTGGCCAAGCCTGATCTGCTGGCTATGCATGGGCCAGGCACAGATGCTTGGTGAACACCACACTCCCAAAATCTGCAAACAGGATGTCCCAGAGGCCACAGTGCTCGGGCTGTAATGACAAACCCCTGGGCAGGACGAGTCCCAAGGCAGGCTGTACTCAGGGAGCTGCATCAGACACGTCAGACACTGGCCGAGGCTCCAGAGGTCTGTGTTTTCAATCCACTTTGGCAACCCTCGTGTGCATGACTGCATCAACACTGTCCTGCTATCTGCTTATTTACAGTAACCCTGATATTACCGGCCCTGCACTCCCCTGGCTGTATTTCACTTGTTTATTCAGTGGATGAACACAGGCACATGCAGAGGTGAAGACTCCAAATGCTTTAGTACCAGTGACCCAAGCACAGCAGCAACCAGTGACCCTTTTCCCTATCCCTTTCAAGCCAGTAAAAAGGCTCAGGTACCACACCAACTATTCCCTCTCTGAAGCCTCAGCGTGGGCTGGAAACAGGTACTGCCACCACCCCAAAAGCTCCTGGGACAGCCTCAGCCAGCCAGAGGCACAAACCAGAGTGTTCAGTGCCTTGCACATCCACGTGTGCAGCTTGTGGGGTGTGGCTGGCTCATGGGGCAGCAGTTTCCTGCCCTCCCCCAGGACTGACAGAACCAGCCCAGAGGTGTGGATGCAGCAGAGGGGTGACACGGGGCTGTGGGACACCCCCCAGCACTACTGAGGGAACCACAGCAGGCTCAGGGCTGCCCTGCACATGCACACCAGGCACTGGATGGGCTGAGCCCACAGCCTTGCCAGGGCACTTCCCAGAAATTACAAGGCTTTACAGGGCATTCCTAAATTTCTGCCCTTACAGATGAGAGTTTTACATGGAAATCTTCTTCCACAGTTTCTAGTTTTCTCCAAAGGAACTAAGTGAGGATTTGCCTGAGGGAAAAAGAGAGTTTGGCCAAGAGCAGGGATGGAGGGATTTGATGTTTTTGACTGTAATTGTGGTCAGGAAACGGTCTGCAGCTCCTCCCTCTCGATAACATCTGCCATACGCAGGCAGTGGAGAAGAACCAGCCTTTGAGAGGAACACGACAGAGTTGGATTCACGGCAGGGCTGCCGCTTCACCCCAGCGCCTGGCACTCGGCTTCAGCCTGGCACTGGCACCAACACCGACTCCCCGACCCCTCCTGACCCCCAGTGACAGCCTTCCCAGCCCCGAGGGGTGCCGGCTGGCAGACCCGCCCCGGATGCTGCCGGAGGGAGGTTCAGCTCAGCCCCAGCACGGTCCAGCAGCAGCACAAGAGGTTCCACCCCAGCTCCCACCGTCACCCCCAGCCACTGCTGCGGCTGAGCCCCCTGGCCCAGCCTGGGGGAAGCCTCCCAACCGTGGGGTTCAGCCTTCCAAGCTTCCCAAGGAAGGGGCATTCCCAGCCCCTGCGCAGCGCTGGAACCATCCCCGCTGTGGACGCGACCCTCAATGGCCAGGCTGAATCCCTCGGGATTCATTAAGCAGATCCCTTCGCTCCTTGGTGCGCGGGAAGTAACACCATTCCCATCCGCTCCCGCAAGGATTAATTAGTTATTTACGCAGCACTCCAAGGTGATACCGGCGCTGCGAACGGGAACAATGAAGCTGGAAATTAACAGCTCGTTACTGCTGATCTGAAAGTGTTTCTTCTGTTGTGCCAGAGGAAAATGTTTCAGCCAGGATACCTGGGCTGCAGTCAGCGAAAACACTTAAAGCTCAACCGAACGAGGTCTCAAAGGCGGCAGGGAATAAGTTTGTGCTACAGCAAACCTGGGAACGAATCGTTTGTTCCCATCTCCAGCTCCTCCGAGCCTGGCTCTAAGGTCAAACCAAGCTTTTATCTTCTCCTGCATTTCAGTATGCTGGGGAAAAAAATAATATTAGAGGAATAAATTAGCATGTGAAATGTAATTTAACTAATTAGCTCACTGGAGTGGAAAATATTTGCTAACCACTTTGAAGTCAAACTGCAATTATTGGGACATCACAGAGGAGAAAGGACGGAGGAAAAGATGGGGAAACGGCCAGGACAGGCTCTGGAGGGTGCAAGTGCCCAAACAAGACACTGAGATTTTCCCCATGGTCATTTCTCTTTTCCTCTCACTCTGCAGAGCCGCATTAAGTGTCCCACTCGGCGACAGCAGTGCTGTAAGAGCCCTCGGCTGTGCTGCCATTTGCTGGACGTCGCAACAAGGGGGTATTTCCCAGAGGATTTACTCATCATGACACAGGGCTGGGGCAGCCGCATGGCATCAGCCTGGGATGCACAACCAGGAGTGAACCAACTCAGCAGGCAGGAGGGATGCGCTGGGACTGAGCAGCAGCATCCCACTACTGCGGGACATCGGTCCCTCCCAGCCCTGCGGGCTCCCACTGGCAGGGAGTGGATATTGCCAATTAAGCTGACAAACTGCGCGCCATAAACTCCATCGTATCAGGGAACTGCCTGAGATGCCACAAAAAGCCGTTATATCACTTGCAACAGTCTGTTCATTGATTTCCCCATCTCCCAGATATAGAAACTGTTGCTCTTTTATTAGCAAACCTTCGGAAATCCCTCCCCATAATAGCAAGAGAGGCAGCCTGGGCCATTTTGCAACTGCTGTGGCTGAATTATGAAAGGGAGGATTGACAGCCCCTTCGCAAGCCAGCAAGGGAGGCAGAAACAGTGTGTCATCTGACCAATATACACACCACATTGGTAAACTGGGGGGGAAGCTCCCCTTCCAGCTGGGCACCCACTGAACACAGGCATGAGCAGCCCATGCCTCTCCATCACCTCCAATTCTCCACTGCCAGCTGGTGAAATGTTCCCCAAAAGGGCCCCAGTCCACTGCTGGGGCAGAGCAGTTTTCCTGAATAACAGGAATATGAGATGTTGACCTAACAAAGTTGCTGTCCTGCAAGAACAGGCTTGAACCAGAGGCTCATGGGGTCTCCCAACATGGGCTTTGCCGAGCTCCCTTGCTCCTTTTTTGACGTCAAAGCCCTGCTCCACTGGGGACCCAGCCTGAGTGGGGTCAGCTGTGTGCTCAGTGAATGGATGTGCAGCATGAAGAAAGTCCAGCTCTCAAGGCAGGCCTTCTCACAGCTATGGTCCAGCTGGTGATGGAGACTGATGGAGAGGATCCTGCACAAGAGCCCCAGGCAACACAGCCCCTAAACTTTTCCCAAGCTGCTTGTGCAATTTCCAAGAAGAGAGGAAATTAATGAGTCTGAAATAGAGGGGTAAATGCCCACGCAGACTGGGAAGAGGCAGCAGGGAGATGAGCAGGGACCTGCACACGCGGGTGGGTGTGAGACACCAAACCCTTCCTGGCTGGGGAAATCTTTCAGCTGTGAACGAGGAGTTTCCCCATCACCCCACAGACAGAAATGCCACTCAGGATTTCCACTCAGCAATTTCCCCACCAGCCTGTGTTTTGCAGCAGACGGAGCTGGCAGCCCCACGGGGGTGTGGGACCCGCTGTGCCCCCACTTTCCAGGAATGGAAAATGGAGCCTCAAGGCAGTGGTTTGTGAGCAAGGAGAGGCAGAGCAGTCCCTAATACATGTCCTGCTCACTGGTGCTGCCAGCCAGGGCTCACCCCTGCGGGTCCCATCCTGCTCTGCCCAGCGCAGGAAAGGGAGGCAGTGAAAGCACCAGCAGAGCCCAGAGCTGGGAGAGGTGATCTGGGAAACATGAAAATGGGGATGCTGAAGACCAACTCCCAGTCTGACCTCCTGGCAGTTCGAGTTTCCACAGGAAAGCACTAACCCCTTCTGTCCTGCACCAACACCCTGGCGATGACCTGAGGGCTGGGGATGCCCCAATGTGCCAGTTACCGACTGGCGTCTCAATGTGACACAATTCCCAGGACTGGCTGTCACCCAGCAGCCGCCACAGGGTTAGTAGGAATTGTTTAAACCCCAACCAACCAAATAAAAAAACAAACCCAGCACTGAGACATTGCACAACCCCCTTTAAAAATATTTTTCTTTTCTGCAAAAAAAAAAAATCAGGAATACAATAAGCAAGCAGAGGTCCCCAAGCAACCCGGGTCAGGGCATTCCCTGTGCCCAGTCCCAGCTGATGCCCAGGTGAGCCCAGGTCTCCAGCACAGGGAGGGAAGCAGAGAAGCCTCCACCTGTGTCGGGCAAACCCTGAGGATCCCCCTGTGCTGCACCAGGGGCCGCAGGGAAATCCAGCACCAGATCGCACTGCTGAGCAGGAATGGATATCGCCTGGCGTCAGCCTTGAGAAATCTGCAGCTTAGAAATCAAGCTAAAGGAGAATAAAGCATCCAGCCACTGGTTCACCTGCTTCACCCCATGCTCCAGCCACCTCCCAGCGCCCTCCCTCCTTCCCACACATGCTGCAGGAGGCACCTGCGCTTTGGGGGCTCATTGCCCACCCCTGGCACACCCCACCAGCTCTGCAGTGGCCGTCACAGGTATCCTCATTAGTGCAGCAACACAGTAGATCCTGCCAAAGCCCCCGGGTGTTTCTAAATATAGGAGGCTCCTTGCAAGTCCCCTGTCCCTGCAGAGACATTTGCAGGCTGCTGAGCTGGGGCTCCCCACCCTGCCGGGATCCAACACAGCGCCCTGCAGGAAGGTGCTCCCTCCTCCCAGGGAAGCTGGCTCCTTTCTGAGCTGTCATTTCACCTCTTTAAGCACACAGATAATGCTGAAGAGAAGGTAACAGTAACCGTGACATATCAATGGATGGCCAGAGAGAAAACCCAGATTTAAGGCTCCTGCAGTGACACTACACACCCTGAGCACACACAGCAAGAGCATGGGCTTTCCCTGCTCCAAAATCAAAGGAAGTTTTACCTCAACTGTTGACAGCACCTGGATCACACCCAAACCCTACACAGGTGGGACACCGATGGCTCACCATCCCCCAGCTCTGGAAAGCACTGCCCCTATTTCGGGCTCTCCAGTGGCTTCATCCTTCCTTACACAGATTCGTGGTGTATTTCTGCAAGGGGCAGAGTTGAGGTGACAAGAGGAATCCTCAGCAGGAATCCCCTGACCCACATTGGGAAATCTCCACCTCAGTGCTGCAACCAACACCAATTTTTGCCTCGTGGACCAAACCCTGCGCCTGGCTGCAGCAGCAGCAGAGGGACAGGACAGGACCGATGCCCAGGGATGGTGACACCAGGCAGGGCAGCCACCGAAGGAGGCAGAGCCGAGCTCTGCCGCCCATTGCTGCCTCCCAGGTTCTCACACCCATCATTCCCCACTCCAGGGCAGCAGAGCCAGGACACACAGCAAGCACTCCCTTTTGCATCGAGCTACAACACGAGTCTTACTCCATAGAGAAGGGCTTCCCCTCCCTCCCAAACGCCTCCTTGCGTTCTGGTGCCCTGGATTTGGCAAATGCCACAGCCTGCCTCAAAACACACCACTTCAGAGAGAGGAAACAGTCACATCTGGAGGCGGTGCCAGCTCTTGGTATCTTTAACTTCACCAGAAGTTCACCACCCCCGGATAGTGCTGGGGTGGGGTCACAGCACCTCTCTGCCCCTTGCACACCCACCCTGTCCCCGGAGCCGAGCACGGGCTGGCAGCTCTCTTGCCTTCTACTTACATCATCATCCTGCACGCTCAGGGGGATATCCAACATGCACATCTGCACAGGCTGCACCAGAGCCTTCTGCACGTTGAACAAAGGTTTTGCCTCCATCTTCCCGGGGATGGAGGGGCTGCTCATTCTCCTCTCTCTCCTCCGCCGCTCCTCTCCCAGGAGCGGGTCCAGCCCAGGCGGCGACGCCGATTGGAGATCTCTCTCTCCCTGCTCGATTTTGTCAGCACATCTTGCCAACAGCTGCTGCTTCTGCCGCTCTAAGAGGTCTTATTTCCTTCCTCGCGAATCAAAGAGCTGCGAGGAGCTGCACCAGGAGGCTGTGTGTGTGTGTGTGTGTGTGTGTGTGTGTGTGTGTGTGTGAGCGAGCGCGCCTGTGTGTGCGGGTGTGCGGCCGGCGATGCTCCCCACGTTGGGGAAGGAGTCCTGGGCGAGCCTGCCACGCCACGCCACGCTGCCTCCCCCCAGCTTCTCCTTCCTTTCAGGGCTGCTGGCTCCTGCTTCTGCTTTGCACCGGCGTGGGGTTTCCAGCCTCATCGACATGCGTGGCACTCGCAAACCCCGCGCATTGTCTCGGAGACACAACAGGTCCTGCCTGCTGTTGATTTCTGATTATGATCAAACCGTGTCTGCAGCAGTTACAGCATTTCCCTCTGGCTGTTGTGACAGGCAAACAAGCAGAGCTGGAAGGATGAGAGGGTGTGAGGCAGAGAGATCACGAATGGCCCAAGCTGGAGCCTCCCCTTTTCTTTCCTTCTCTTCTCCCATCCCTGCTTTTCCATTGTCAGAGGCAGTTTTAGTTCAACGCCCTCCTGTACTCCAAGGACTACAGTGAGGCTTAAATAATTCACACCCAGAGAATGCTTGGGAATCTTATGGCACTGGGAATGCAGTGTGGCATGAAAAGACAGTGAACATTGGTGATGGCTTTGTCTATAGGACAATTCTGCATGGTAAGTTTTGCCCAGGTGAGCGTGGCACCAGCTGCCTTTCCCCACCAGAGAGCCTGTGAATCCAAACCAGAGCTCTGCTAAAGAGAGCATGGCACAAAATGGGGTGGTTTTGCTACAAAGAGCATATTCTTACAGAATTTACACCAACGGTAGAAGCAGGATGAGGGTCTCAGCATGGAGCAACATGTTTCACCTGCATACACGTATCACACAGATGTTACAGAGTAAACCTGGGGCCAAGTCTGTGAGCCATCACCTCACCCTCAGCAGCTGCAGAGATCAGGCTCAGTGACTGGGGGAAACATCCAGGGTGTCTCTCCCCAGGAAGGGCAGCAGTAGAGAAATAGTTTGGTGGGTTTATCGATTCACACCCAGCAAGGGAAGTCCCTGGGGCCAGTTACATACCCAACAGAGGGGCTTGGGAAATGCCAATAAAAAAATCCCTGTTGCCCTCAGACAAACAGGAGTTTATGTCCTCACAGGTGCCCTTCGTGCCGGCCCCAGCAGGGATGACAAACAGGGTGAACAGACTCTGCTGCAGGCAGGCTGCAGCGGGTCCCACTTTTGGGGACTCTTGCCATATACAGGTCTGGGACGGTGCAGCCCTTTCGCAGCTCTCCCAGCCGCTGCCCGAGGCCACAAACCGGGCTTGCAGCACGCCTGGGTTTGGGAGCAGAGCCGAGGAGCCCCCGCTGAGCCAGGCATTCCTGCGGCATTAGGTAAGCTGGGCTTGGCGAGCCCCGCTCAGCGCCCAGCCAGCGCTGGGCTGACTCACCGCACAGGAGCTAGGGCTGGCCGAGACACCCCGGGGTTAGGGGGGTCTCACACACACACACGGACCCTTCCTGCTGCTCACAGTCGGAGCTGGGCACCTTCCCAGCACCCCAGGGCAGAGTGTGGGGCTGCAGCAGGGTCCAGACCATCATTCCTGGGAGAAACACACGCCCTTACGTGCTGCAGGAATTGGAAGTAATGGGCAAGCCTGGAACAAGACCAGATTGGGATAAACACACCATAAATTAAAGGTTTAACTGGAAATTAGACAGATTTTTCAACCATCGTGTGGCTGAAACGAGCAGCAGCAAGGACAACAGGGCAGCACTGCTGTGGCCCCAGGAATGGCTTCGCAGGGGAGGAGAGGGGAGATCACAGCCACACCACATGGACAAGGAAAAATTTCCAGGGCCATCTCCCAGCTTCTGGCTGGCAGCCTTCTGGCAGCTCTTTCCACGGCAGAGAGGTAGTGCCACAGCCCAGGAAACACCCTGGCACAGCCAGTCTCTGTCCTGCTCCGTACATGATGCCTTGGTGACTCAATACAATTCCCATGGAGGACGGTCCCACATTTCACAGTGCTGTCACCAGCAACAAAACCTGGCCCCAGTACAGGCAGTACCCACAGCTCTGGTTCCAGGAAAGGTGATTCAAACCTGTGCTTCAGCCCCAGCTCAGGTTACTCACCTGGCTGCAACAACTGGTCAGCAGAGCTTGGCTTTCCAACAACAACTTTCCAGTAGCAAGCTGGGCTTGGCCAGCTGGGATTGCACCTTCCAATGAGGCAAAGTGACTGCACCGTAATCCTGACACAAATGCCAGAGTCTGTAAGGGCTACCATTCCCTGGAACCTACTCATCATTCTGTTCAGCAGTTAATCTGCACCATGGGAATGGGAATCTCTGCAGAGGTGGTGTGGAGGTGTAGGAGTCCCATCATCTGCTGGTACCCAGGTCTGCAGGGCTCCCCTGGACTTCATAGTAACATCAAGGGACAGACACAGAGGCTGCTACCCCAGAGAACACATTTCTGGAAGGGGCTCAGTCTGCTCTGCTGGTCCCCAGAACCCAGTGACCTCCAACCAGGCACCCAGAAAGATGCCAAAGGGACAATCCTTCTGGGAAAAGTCACAAACCACACAGGCAGACTGTGAAGGAAGGCAAAACTCCAAGTGCAGAGACTCCAGAGAGACACCAGGCAGAGCAGCAGCAGAAGAGGGTGGACAAAAGAACAGATGCTCCAGAGAACCAGCTCAATCCCACAGGAACGGGACATGGGAGCTGCTGTGCATGGAATGCTTCAGTCAGAGGTAACCAGCCAGATATTGTGGGCAGTCACACAGTCCCAGAGATGGTGTGAAACCTTCCCCTCCTCACCCAGGGCCAGCTCATGCTTGTCCACCCACCAGTCTCCCCAGACACCCGCAGCCATCACGGGGGAACGGAAGGGTCCTTGAGCAGAGTGGCTTTGAACCAATTCCCACTGGGAGAGCTGCAGCAGAAGTACAAAGCAAGAATCCCCTGACATCAAACCAACCCAGACAGGATAATCCTACGCAGATTTTTAAACAGCAGCCTCATCCTACTGCTCCTCCAGTCTGGCTGACACGAGTGGCAACCGGCAGCAGCAGCTGAGCACCTTAACCATCCCACTGCATGGACAACAGAGAGCCATCCCCACAGGCTTAGGGAGCTGCTGGAGCCCCAGAGAGGCATGTGCCAGCCCAAGGAGTCGGGGAGCCCTGCAAGGGGTGCAGGAGGAATCTCCCCCTGGTATCTCCATACCCCAGTGGCCACCTCTGGCAGGCAGGGAAGCCCCAGCACAGCCACTGATGCTTCCCTGTTTCATTTCGCTCTGGAGCTTTATTGTTCCTGCAGCTCCAGCTGAGCAGATAAAGCCCATCATGAGACCTCACTGCTTAGCAACCATTACTGGGAAAATACTGTTTTCCAGTAACAGCCTTGGCAGGAACAGAGCAACTGCAGGATAAATACATTGCAATTCCCATGCTGGATGCACCCTGCTCTCAACTGCTCTACTGCTGTCCCAGGGAGAGACTGACTCCTGCACTTGGGAAGTGCATTCATTCCTTAAGGTCTAAACAGCCTCTGCCACCCTGCAAGCACATAATTTTGAGCACACCAGGATGGACCAGGACTGAACCTCTGCACGAGCTGATGCAGGTTTCAGGGACAAACTCATACAGAGGAGGATCTTGACACCCAGCACTGCTGCAATGGTGTGAACATTCCAGGAACTGGGACCAACCTCTCCTGTCACGTTGGTCATTCCTTACACCAAGTGAGTCACAAAGGCCCAGCTAAGGAAGGCTGACTCTAATGCTTGATGCAGTTAAGCATCAAAGACTTCAACAAAATTAAAGAAATTCCCAAGTAATAACAATGACCAGTTTGTTTTCAAAAGGAAATTGCAACTCCCTGCATTGTCCACAAGCCCAAACATCACAGCACTCTGCACCACAGAGCTGTGCTTGAGAGAAATGACACAAAACCAACTGGTTTCTTTTCAATGCGTGAGGCTGATAGAAAGGTAAAGAGGAAAGAAAGCAGCATGATGAGTAAAAGGCAAATGGAAAATCCCAACAGCTCTTCCCCTTTAATACTTCTCAGTAATAGAAAGAGGAAACCTAGTTTCAAAATCGCAGAAATCCCAACCCAACAGCGTGCCTCTGGAGAAATCTGGCATTTACAGAAAGCCTACAGGTCGATTTAGAGAGGCATGTACAGGCACAGACAGGAAGATGAATGCCTTACTGGGACTTCCAGGAGACCATGAGCAGGCAGGATACCTATTTCTCAGGGAAAATCAAAGGCACCGCAGCATCTAAGCTTGCAGGTGCTTCTGTATATCCCATTTGAAATCCATTACTCCTGTCCCAAACTGGCTGTGAGAATGAATGCCATTGATTGGAACCTGCACCCTTGTTTTCAGGCATTTATTTGAAGACGCCGCTGTCATCCCCTGAGAGTCAGTCCCGACAGCAGCCACAGCCCGTGCTGCACCTCACGCCTCTGGAAAGCCCGTCTGGCATTCAGCATCCTGAATAAATTCCCATGCTTCCCAGAATAGATACGTATGCAAAATTAATTCACAATCAAGCCCGTGTGAAGCATGAGACGGCCTTTTAATAGGTGCAGAGCAGCAATTACCAGTGCGGAGTGAAAGCCAACAAGCATTAAAGAAGGGATGGGGGAAAACCAATTAGTTTTCTCGGGATTCCTCCACACGTTTGTCACTTAAGGGATTTCAATTTTCACGCTCCCCTGGGGGCTGAGAGTGCACCCTGGGAGCCAGTGCGTCCCCCTGGGGAGGGGATGGGGATATGTCCCCATGGCCTCCCCTGCCGTGGTCCCCAGGATGTGGCTGAGCTGGCCTGGTCTCCATGGAGACTGTCACCGCAGCAACGGGCACCAGCAGGGCTCGTGGGGCTGGGAGAGGATGCAAAGGAGATGAGGACCACCTCTCCCCTCTAGGAAAGGAGCCATCAGGCACCCACATGCCTCCCTTCTGCTTCCAGTGCTGTTTTCCTGCCATCAGCAGGATAAAAGGGATCTGGTGCCTGCAATCCAGCTGCCTTGTCCCCTGCCGAAGGCGCTTTATCCTGTTGTGATCAGTCCCACGGGAGTTGGTGATACGGAGCTGTCACGGTGGGTACGGCATCGGGAGGGAGCTGTGCTCGGGGCTGTCATGGCAACAGTTTATGGAGTTTCCATAAGCTCTCCCTGGGAAGATGGGGACAGAGCACAGGCTGGGGACACACTGCAGCACTCACCGAGGTGCCACGGGCGGGCAGGGCTGCCCCACGAGGGACCTGCCATCCCACCACGACACAGTCGCTCCATGTCCACTCACACATGGGGTGGGGGAAGGTCCCCGTGTCCCTGAGCAGCTCCCCACTCCCTCCTGCCCCAAATTCCACCACACTGCAGGAGGGAAGGAGGAGAGCAGGCACCACATAACTAACTCCCTGCAGGGCACAGCTGCCCCCACCACCCCTCCTTGGTTCACCCTAAATCCATTTCCCACTGGGTTAAGCCTTTTTAATGCCATCTCCGTGGTCTTCCCACCCCACGTGCACCACACTGTGCTGCTGGAGAGACCCGGGCACGGTGCTGACGCTGGGAAGTCCTTGGCACAGGGCCCACCCGTGTTTTGTGCATGTCCTGCTGGGATGAATGTACTCATGCCTGGATGCCTGACTTCCCAACCTGGGCAGGCACAGCAGGCTTTGGAGCTGGGGCTGCACAGGTATGGGAGGATGCCACAAACTGCCACGTGCCCATCGCTGTTCCCTGCCGGCTCCAAACCAGAGGAAAAACCTCATCATCCCCCAAAACATCTGCCCATCAGGGCAGCACGCAGCGCAGCAAGATTTAAGAAGGATTGGGGCCAAGAATAAGCTCCCAGGCGTCAGCACATCTGTCCCCCTCTAGGACCAGCTCTGGCAGTGCAGCCACCACACTGGGACCTAGGTGGGCACAGCAGAGCTAGCTGTCCCCACCCCACCTCAGCAGCACAACCAGGCGCTTCCCACTGCAAACATCTTTGCTGGAGAAGAGAAAGATGCCGGGGGGAATGGAGAGCTGAGGGTATTTGCAAGCCATGACAATCCCCACCGTTGCCAATTGCAATTTTTCTGCAGGGATTTATTCCACCTGCCAACAGGCCAGGGCAGCAGCCATCTGTGGTGAGAGCAGACTGGCAGCACAGCCTGGGCATCTCCCTGGGCACATCTCTGCAGGCAACCAGGAGCACACAGACACGATGGACAGCACAACACACTGTCGGGATCGTTCGCCAGAGATGGAGCATCCACTAATTCACCCACTTGGCTGAGCCTCCAGCTCTGGGCAGGGCTGTTCCCTTCAGCATATTTTCCAGGGCTTAGCTGAAGCTTAAACAAGCCCAAAGGAGGAGGTTCCAGCCTCCCCGCCCTCGCAGCCGGCTCTCATTGTGCTGGTTAAAACCCTCTCAGCTCCTCACGCAGGCTTTAGCCTGCATTACACATGGCCCAGAGGTTATCTGCAGATCCACACCACTGCTCCGTGTCACTTGGCAGACAAACTGTGGGCTAGAGAGATAACAGACACGGCTCTGGCAGCCTGCAGGTTTCCAGCCCTACACCCTGAGCCAAAGGCTCTCCCAATCCTCCCTCTTCACGCCTGTTTCGCAGGCTGTGGGGTTTAAAGAAGTCTCCACCGTGTGCAGTCCCCTCTCCCCCAGCCTGTGATAGCCAAGGGGATGGGAAACACTTGTTGCACGGCCAGATTCCTGAAGCAGGTTGATTTTTCCTGGAAGTTTCCTTCAGGGCTCCGGCTCAGCTGCTCCCCACCCTCCCATTCCGACAGCAAAGGGCTCCACGTTGCTTCCTTGGCTGCCAGGGGAGTTGATGCCTTGTGCAGAGCCCTCCCGAGAGGCACAGCCCTGCATCAGAGAGGGAAAGGCATTCCAGACTGGAATCCCCTGCGGGAGGACGAGGAGGGCAAGGACAAGGCAGGGTGGGACGGAGCAGACCCCAAGGCTGTCAGCTCTGGTGGACACAGTCCAGAGAGCACAGAGACCCTTCCCTGCCCTCCTGGGGGCTGAGGCTGGATCTCAGCTTTCCCAGGCTTGGCCCCATGGAGGGGGGCTGGGAGCCTGCTGCATTTTGGGGATGGCAGTGGTGAGCTCTCTTTGCTGTTGCACAGATTAAAGAGCCCCATCCTACCAACCTGCTCCTTCCAGATGCTTTCTCCCAGCAGAGAGGAGAGCAAAGCCCCCCATTGCAGAGCAGAGCTGCTCTCAGCATTCAGGCCAAGCCACCATTTTTGCCTGGAGGAAGGGAAAATTCCCGAGTTCCCTGCACCAGTCCAGCAGCAGACACAGGAGCTGGGGAACACCATCTAGCACTTTGGCACTATGGGGCTGCATCAGCACCCTGACTGCCCACATGGTCCCAGGCACTGCTCCAGCCAGGATCCTTGCAGCTGA
Source organism: Xenops minutus (assembly GCA_035221455.1). Classification (NCBI taxonomy): domain Eukaryota; kingdom Metazoa; phylum Chordata; class Aves; order Passeriformes; family Furnariidae; genus Xenops; species Xenops minutus. The sequence continues at coordinate 1,088,135 of JAWWEE010000037.1, read as the reverse complement.
GGACACACATGGGTGGCACTGGTGGATTGAGAGCATCCTCTGTATTCCATAGAATCACAGAATATCCTGAGCTGGAAGGAACCCACGAGGACCATCCAGTCCAACTCCTGGCCCTGCACAGACACCCCAGCAATCCCAAACTGTAACTAAGAGCGTTGTCCAATGCTCCTGGAGCTCTGGCAGGCTTGGGGAGCCTGTTCAGTGCCCACCACCCCCTGGGGGAAGAACCTTTTCCTGATATCCAACCTAACCCCCCACCCCAACACAGCTTCCCTGCTGTTCCCTCGCATCCTGTCATTTGTCACCGGAGAGCAGGTGGTGCTGCCCCCCAGTGCCCCTCGTCAAAGGAAGCTGCAGACCCTGAAGTCTCCCCTTCTCCAGGAAAAAATTCCAAGTGACCTCAGCCACTCCTCGTACGGCCCCTGTAGATCCTTCACCGCTTTCACAGCCCTCCTTTGGATGCTCTCCAATAGCTTTATTCCCTTTTTTTCCTTGTTTTCAGGAGCCCCCAGCAGCACGGCACAAGAACAGGGGGTATATCACATCCCCCCCAGCAGTCTCTGGCCACACAGCCCTGCGGTGACTGCGCTGCAAATCGGATGAAGCTCATTCCCAGAGCCCCACCATTGATTTCCGTTGCCTAACGACAGGAAAGCTTTATAATCCTATTAACTAAACACCCTTTCAAGCAGCACTGGGAACAGCGCAAAGGGGACTTGGGGAAGCAGCTAGAACCACCCAGAGCAGCAGCCAGCCCTGGGAGTCCCCCAAGAGCAGGGCTGTGACACCCAAAGTGGCCAGTGTGTGGTCAGTGGTGGCCACCACAGGGACACCTTGGATCCCACCATAAAACACCTCACTAAGCCATGGTGCCCACAGAGGCAAACCCGCAGGAACTGGCCCCTGAAATACTGACAAATATTTTTGCATCTGGTCCTACTTAAGAAATGTTTGAAAGCAAAAGATACACGGCTTTGGCCAAAATATATAAACATTTCATGGGAGAATGTCAATTTTCTTGATACGTTTCATCATCTATTTGCAGAACGTTTCCAGAGTGCATCCCTCCCCCTTGTTAGCAACCACAGCGAGAGCAGGGGAAAAAAGGAAACCAACCATAAATCAAGCTTGCAAAGGATGTAAAATCCCAATTTCCGAGCCAATCCCAGGTACCCAGAGCCACGCTGCATTTCCATAGGAGGGAGAGAAGCTCCCACAATCAGGACTGGAGGAGGAGGAGGAGGGTCTGTGCTGCAGCAGGAGGGGGATAAACACCTTCCCACCAGTGGGAACACACCTTCCCCAGACTGCAGGAGTATTTATCACTCATCTCCCCTTCCTCTCCCTTTAATTAGTTCTTCACACAGCTTTGCAAATTGGCCAGGCCTAATACTTTCCGTGATGGGCTCTGGATGCAGAGCCACAGGACGGGCTGTCAGGGGACACGATGCCACCGGAGCCCCCACCAGTGGCAGCTCAGGAGGCTCGGCACAGTCTCCTAAACAAAACCCTTCCCCTTTTAGTGCTTATCCCACTGGGGGCAGAATAAACTGCCCTCCCTGAGCATGGGGAAGCAGCGTGTCCAACCCCACCCGAGTGGGACAGGGACCCTGCAGGCTCTGGCTTGCAAACCCACCCCACCGAGGGCACAGAGCTTGACCAGCCTCATTGTTTTGGTGGCACCGAGGATGGCAGAGCCACCAGAAGAGCCTTCCTGTCACCATGGAAATGCTGAATGGGAGGGTTTGAAGCCTGCTGGGACTTTCAACCTCTGCCAAGAAAAACAGGGCTCTTAAAGAACCGCAAGCCCTCAGTGTTTGGAGGAGGAGGAGGAGACTTGTGCTCCCCTTGGCCTGCTGGGCATGGGGCAGCCAATGTGGGACTTCTCCCTGGGGAAAAAACCTTCATGGGTTGAGATATGAACAGTTTAATAACTGAAATATAATAATAATAATGATGATGATGATGAGAAATGACACCTAGCCCCTGCTCCTCCAGCCTCCACACAGGCAGAGCTCAGCCCCATCCCTCTGCTGCTCCTGCCCTGGACCAGCTGCCCTCTCCTGGGCACCCACCAGCTCTGCCCCACAGACACCCCACAGCCTGGGCAGCAGCAGCTTTCTAGACCTGCACAGCCAATGCTTTCGTGCACCTCAACCACCCCCGCTGTGAAAAGCCTCCTCCATCCCCTCCCAGCAGATTGCACTGCTGCCTCTCCCCCCGGGGCTGCCCAAATCTCCTTGGAGAGGGGCTAAAAGCAGCCAAGGGGGCGGCCGTGTTCCCATTCCGTGTAATTCAGAGCAGGACAACCAGCAGCAGCCACCGTGACCGGGGTGTTTCCGCCTGCCCTGGACCTTTCCACGCCACCCTGACCCATCCTTCGTTGTTTTTCACACCAGTGACATCTCCTCCCCAGGGAGAGATGAAGAGCTGTGTCCACATGGGACACTGTGGAGAGGGACAGGCAGGAAACACACGGTGGGAAATCCGCTGTGGGATGGAGCCAGCGGGGCCAAAAGAGCAGGGCAGAGATTTCAAAGGGGCTGCACTGTGGAACGACCTCGACCTCCCCATGCCGTGCCGGGAGCCCGCACGGACACGGGTGAGCTGGACGTGTTTGCTTCCTGCCTTCAGGCCAGGCAGGGAGCGGGGAAACAGGCTGGGACCGCAGGGAGGGGGAAGGATAAAAAGGATCAGAGGATGTCCCAAGAAACCCACGAGGGTGCAAAGCAGACACGGCGTGTGGGGTGTTATCAGCCTGCATGTGCCTTCAGGGAGGCTGAAAGCAGGTTCACATGGCCACAGCCTGAATCCTGGGCAGAGCATCATCCCCAGGCCGTGCCAGTAACCTGCATCCCAGCTGCACCCCCCTCCAGGATGCCAGGAGTGCTTTTCCCACCACCAAAGTGATCCCCTCTAACAGCACTGTCCAGCCCTCAGCAGTCAATGTCTGCATCACACCTCACTCATTTTCTCTCCTTTCTTTTCTAGAGCCTAAAGGGAAATATAGGGCCTTATCTGGGATGCCTTGACAACCCAGAGCTCTGGCACCACATCTAAAGCTTCTGATTTTTTCCAGATCCTAAACAAAGCAGGACAGACCAAGGAAGGGCTTCTCCACCCTCTCTAACCCACTGGGGCACTGCTAGCACCCTTTCCTTCTCCCCAGCTCCCCTCACCCTGCCTCTTCCTTCCCCCTGTCTTTGAAATCTCTCTCCAGGCAGGGTGGTGAAGGACAGTGGATTGCAGCTACACCTACCCCAGGGAGCACCCCCTCCAAGCACAGGAGGCTGGAGCCCACAGGTCCACAGTGGAGCACAGCCCAGCAAACCCAGGAGCACTGGGGGGCTGTAAATCTTTGCAGAGGATGAACTCCTGCTGCATTCAGAGGCCTCGAGGGAGCAGAAACTCTGTGATCCCCCAGCACACCACCAGAGAGCCGTCTTTGACGTCAGCTCATGTCTACAAACATTGTCTTTGACCCGAGGCCAAAACTTGCAGTGCAGGGGAATATCAGTGCAGAAAGAGAATATCCACTGAGACATCCTGCAGGGATCCAGCCCAGAGCACTGGGTGGCCAAGGGCAAGCACTGTGTGCACCCGGGGTGCCTTGGGAGCCAAAAGGTCCCCAGGAAATCCAGCCCTTTAAAATGCAAATCCTCAAGGAAAACAGATGGGTGAACCCCACCACGGGTCACACAGGCTGGACTGGGGCAATCCCAGCAGGAAAACCTGCTAACATCTGGAGGCTCCCGCCGCCAGCACATCCTGCAGCAGCCGGCCCCAGGCAGAGCAGGATGGAAGGATGTTTGCCTGGGAGGCAGCTCAGCACCCAAACAGCTGCCAGCAGCTGCCATGGCCACCCCTGACCAGTGGCCAGCAGGGCAGGGACATGGCACGGCCGACCACAGTGCCCTGGGCATGGAGGGGACACTCTTGTGCCCGCACCCACGGTCCAGATGTGGCAGCCTGGGAAGCACCACAGGCACCTCTCCCAGCCACGTTGGGCTGATGGAAAGGTCATGTGTTCTGCTGTTTACCGAGTGCTGGGGGATGGGTTGGCTGGTGACAGAGGGGACAAGCACAAAAGGGAGCTGTGGGTCGGGGATTTCTTTTTATAGGAGGGACACGGTGATTGACATGGCCTTGCTGAGGTTTCACAGCAGGCCCACGGCGGCTTTGGGATTGGACCTGAGGTCTCCAAGGACAGAGCTGGCTCATGTTACTCATCACCATGAAGCCAAGCACGGCTCCTCCTGGGTGAGCTCCACTGAGCAGAGCTGCTCCCCACAGGGGAGCCCAGCTTGGCGTGCTGGGCTTTCCCAGAGAGCTGCCATGTCCCTGCTCCCATCACCACTGACCCTTCTCAGCACCGAGGAAGGCAAACCCAAGGCAATAACTCATAGGGAAAACAACAGTGCCATCTGCTGCACAGCCCTGCTGGGCTCCGGGCAGCCCGTGCTCTGCCCACACCAGGCTTGCACAGGCTGGCACGGCTCACACTGATCACAGCAGCATCACCAACCAGCCCCGAGACAGGCACAGAGGCAGCAGCATCACTGCAATGGGAAGGCAACCCTAGAGCTGTCCTGGTGACCACTGGCAGCTGAATGGCCTCTGGTTTGCACAGAAAGCAAAGGAGAGAAGGATGGGGAGGCAGAGCAGAACAAGAGGACATCCCAGAGCGCATTTAGTGACTGCGGTGTGTGAAGGAGATGGAGGAAACAAGCTCGCTTGGCAAAAGCAGGAAAACAAGCCTCTCCTCCATCAGCACCCTGCAGGTGAGGGGCTTCTTCCAGCCTCTCCACAGAGAAGAGGAAGGGGAAGAGCCCCTAACACTCACCTAGCCTTGGGAAGCTTTTTGACACCATCCCCAGCATCTCCTCTGGAGAGAAGTCCCAGATTCTGGCAATGGATACCACGCAGTCCCTCCACCCTGTACTTTCTCACCCTGATATCCCAGGGAAACTCCGGAGAGCAGGGACAGCTGGGGGAGCAGGGTGAGCCTGAGGGAGTTAAGAGCAGCTTCCCTGCACCTCCAGCCCCAGCAGCTGTGTGCAGTTGCCATCAAGCACCCCAGCTCCACAAGTGATGGCAGCTTGGTGGCAGGTGAAGCAGTTTCTCTGCGTACATGGCCTGGAAAGCGCTCTGCTTCCTCCGTCAGATGTGTGTTGCTATAGCAATGGAAAAGGTATCAGAAGCAAAATCCGTGCTGATGGATAGTGCAGATTACTCTGAAGATTACCACTCGAAATCAGGTCCCCTGCTTCTCCAGGTCCAATAGCCAGGCACTGTATAGGGAATGGCACAGTGAAAACACTGCCAGGAGCTGAAAAACACAACCTTCAAGATGCCCAGAATAAACAAAGTCCTGAAAAGCCCCGCATTTCTTCGCTTAGAGAGAAATCTCAAAGCAAACTGAGCCCAAAGATAATAAACTGCACTGAGCTGTAAGATGTCAGACCAATCATTACAACGTCCCAGAGATTTCTTCTAGAGCCTGCAGCAGTCACTGCAGCCTCTGATCAGCCCTGTCTCAGGCACACAGACACAGGCATGAGTGGGAGCTCCAGATGGAGAGGCTGTACCACGCTGAGGAGGGACTTTGCATGTCTCCACCTGCTGCCTCCCAGCCCCTGCTGCCAGCTGGACCCTCACTCGCTGGCACTTGTTGCCAACTCGTCCTCCTACCCCTACAGAGCAACACCAAGAGTGAACTCCGAGCCACTGGAGTCACTTCAGACACAGGGAGCAGATGACAGAGAAAGACAGAAAGAAATCCAGTTCCAGCTCTGCTTGTTTGCACTCAAGCACTCTGTGTCCTGCCCTCAGCCAGCCCTAAGACTGCTCATCCACCATCTGCTCCCCTCTCCTGCCCAAACAGCCAGAAAGGGAGAGAGGGGATGAGTCTGCAGCTGGGAGCTTGGTTCAGGATGGAAAGCCACCTTCTGACCCAGCTCACGTGCAGGTTTTAGTTTTAGAGGCTGAAATTTGTCCTTGCACGTGAACTTTTGCTTTCACATGTCAGGACACCTGGAACAACACACCTGCAGCGCTTAGAGATAAAAAAAAAAACCTGCTTGTTTGCTCAACTTATTTACTTTCCAGCACTCGGTTTTCCCAGTTGTTTGTGTGGGTCTTTCCCTTAGCAACCGGGGAGAGAAACATTTACAAGGCATGAAAAATGTAGCTGTAACAGCCATAAGAACTGGCAGGGTGCGGCTGCGGGTGCAGCTGGAAATTCCTCTTCACTGGGAGTCACAAGTGATGGGACCTCAATGAACTGCAACCCTTAAACAGCAGAGTGGCTCATCCTCTCCAAGCAGGAAGAATCAGGACTTCTAACCTGTGCTCTCCACCGTAACACCCACCACACAGTATCTTGGGCTTGAAACAAATACCTTTACGTGCCTCAGTCTATCCATATACAAATTGGGGTAAGTATAAAAAGGGACAGGAAGGCTGAAATTGAAACCTTAATAGGATGCAATGTACATTCCCCAACCTGGGAGACTGAGATCTGGACATCTTTTATAGACAACTTTACACCTATAATTTTCTGGATCTCCCAGCAAGATCATTCATTCCAGTCCACAAGCCATGGTGACAGAGAACTCTTGTTCTTGACCCATGGCAGGGTCAGGACCCAAACTCCAGTTTGGTCTCCAATTGGTTGCCAATCCCCTCTTCCAAAGGGCTGTGCCACCATCCAGCATATACACATGCTGGCACTAGAGCCTGCCTCACACACTTTTACCCCCAACAGAGCTAATTCACCTTTTGTTTATTGGGCTGGACCAAGGTGAATGAGGCCCAGACCAAGCAGACCAACAGAGTGCAGGAGGCAGCTCTGGAATGCACATTTTTCAGTCCAGAAATGGATCCCAGCCCACTTTTCCAGCACAGCATCAGCCCTTCCCTTTATTCATTCTTGGTCTCCCAGGAGCCATCACTGCCCACTTACCTTCCTACCACCCCCACAAGAGCAGCAGCACAGACCCTTCCCTTCCCAGGGCTGGGATCAGGAGGGGATCATCAGAAGGGGAATAGAAAGGATAAAGTCAGAGGAGCATCAGGACCAAAGAAAGCCACATTCTGATGCCACCCTCAAATTTCATTCCTTTGCTTCTTACTCCCCTGCCCCAAAAGCACCAGTGGGTTTGTGAGCACACAGCTTTTAGTCCACCTCGGCTCAGTTTAGCTTCTTTAGCCTCATAAACACACCAGGCAGAGACAAGAGACCTCCTGATGCCACTTGGCCCGAGCGGTGCCAGGAGAGCTGCGGCCCTGGCTTGGCAGAGCACGCAGCAGCTCCAGCCCTGCCAGCAGCATTTCAGCGCAGCGGCGGCTGCAGCATCTCATCAGCGCCCCGACCCTGTCCCGAACCCTCTTGCTTTCATCCCCAATCCTTCCTCCCCTCTTCTGCCGGCCGCGCTTACCCATCGCACAAACAGAAAGCGGAAAACAAAAATAATATTAACCCAAAAAACCCCCCAAAACACCAACAAACCACTGAAAACCAGACTTCTCCTCTCTCCGCAAAGGCGCCGCTTTTCCTCCGCCAACGCTCCCGCTGCAGCGCGGGGGCCGGGGGTGCTGGCACGGAGCGTGTCCCCCGACCCCGACAGGCGGCAGGGGACAGGCACCTTCTGCTGCAGACCCCCAGGGGGACACCGCCACAGCCCCCCCGCTCCCCGCACACGCGTGGGGCGCCCGGAGCCCCCTCTTAGCGCGGCTCCCCGAGCGGCCCCGAGCCCGGGGACAGCGCTGCGGGGCACACAAAGCCGGCACGACTCCCGACTCACCTGGGTGTCGATCATCATCGTGGCCCGCGCACATCCCCGGGGCCGCGCCGGGAGCCGCACTCAGCGCCCCGGCGGGCGGGCGCGATGCTCCGCGCCGGCCATGGGGCCCCGCAGCGCCCGGGAGCGGGGCGGGCACCGCACAGAGCCCCGAGCACGGACGGCAGAGCCGGCAGAGCCGGCAGCGGGGCGGGAGCGGGGCGGACACCGCGGCCGGCAGGGCGGGGGAGGCGCCCGGCTCCGCCCGGCCCCGCTGCCCCGGCCGCGGGTGGGTGCGTGAGTGGGTGAGTGGGTGCGGAGGGGGCTGCCCGGGGGTGGGCACACGGGTATCTCTGCAGGGACACCTCTGTAGGGGCGCCCGCACCGTGGGTGAACGCATGGGCATCTCTGTAGGGGCGTCCGCACCGTGGGTGAACACTTGGGCATCTCTGCAGGGACATCTTTGCAGGGACACCCGCACTGTGGATGAACACACGGGGACCTGTCCAGGGGCACCCGCACCGTGGGTGGACACGCGGGTATCTGGGAAGGGGCACCCCTGTAGGGGCATCCGCACCGTGGGTGAACACGCAGGTATATGGGAAGGGACAACCTCATCGTGGTTGAACACGCGGGTATCTGGGCAAGGGCATCTGCACCGTGGGTGCATACACGGGCATCTCTGCAGGGACACCCGCACCGTGGGTGGACACGCGGGTATCTGGGAAAGGGCACCCGCACCGTGGGTGAATACACGGGCACCTCTGCAGGGACACCCGGCACTCCTCCGCTTTTTTGGGTGCATTTTGCCCCGCGGAGGTGCGAGCTGTGGGCGCTGCGGGGGGAGCAGGACCCGTGGGCAGGCACTTTGCAGACCCCGCTGCCGTGCGGGATAGAAACAGGAGAAGGGCTCGGGGCTGTAGCTTGACGAGCCTCCCGCGGCCCGGCGGGAGGAGAGGCCGGGGCTGAGAGCCGGGGCACAGACAGCCACCCCCGGCCGCTCATCCCCGCTCAAGCCGACACCGAGCCGGGGCACGGAGGGACCCCCGGGAGGCGCCGCTGGAGCTGCGGGCGCGCTGGAGCGGGAGATGGGGAGGCAGCGGGGTTGCCCTGGAAACGGAGCGGCTCCGGTACCCATCGTTTGTCATCGTGAGGCCGGTGACATGAGCCATTAGAGAGCGATGGCAGGAGAGGCAGGAGCTGGGAGAAGGCTGCGTCACTCGTGGCCGAGCGCTCCCCGCCGCTGCAATGCTGGTTCTGAGGACCAGCACTCCCCCCTTGGCCCCAGCAGCCACCGAGGGGAGAACCAATTGTGCCAGGGTCACGGTGGGAGTGAGTGACAAGGCACAGCCCATCGCACCTGACCCTCCCGAGGCTCCGGGCCAGCAGAACCAGCAGCTCTGGCTGGGGAGCACTGCCAGGAAAGGAAAAGGTGCTGCCAGGGCTCTGGCTCTGGCACTAGATGCTGCTACAGAGCAACATCATTCTAATTATAGCAACGGTGTCAGTGCTCAACAGTGGGGAAAACGCATACTTCAAAAGGTCTAGAACTGTGTAATTTGCTGCTGGCAAAACTCACTAAAACACCACACCAGAATGAAGCACTTTGTGAATGTAATTTTTACTCATCTGGCATGCTTTAAATTAGCTAAAGGTTCAGCAGTGGAGCAGGGGGATGAGGTGGGCATACAAACAGAAGAGATTTCTGGTTAAAACTACCTTTTTATTCCTAAGGCTTTACACTAGTGTTACATGAAACAGCACCATTTGGTGGATCTATGCTTAACCCAAATATAGCACAAGAAAAGTCAAGTCAGTACAGCAATATTCGTGGAGAAAGGAGGGAGTTGGGTGGGCAGGCAGACATTTAAATGTCACTCCTCAGATGCGTTTTGCTAGTGATGCTTTCCTAAATTATTTGATTGTGTGGAGCAGAACTACAACAGGATTGGGGATGTAGTGTGAGTAAAGTACAACCCACTCCTGTAACTCCTCCAGTTCCTGTTGTCCCTGCAAGTGCCCATCACTGTCCTGTCGTTGTCACTCCACCTGGAGAGCAGCTGTTGCTCTCTCAGTGCTCCATCCCTGGGGATCCCACAGGGACTTGCTGGGGCAGGGAGGTGAAATGGAGCAGGTGTGATTCAAGTGAGAAAATAGTAACCTTTGTGCTAAGAGCTGCCCTTTGAGATTAGAGCAAATCCCCACTGAGAAACTCATTCTGTGTATCTCACATTCACTAGTGAGCAATGCAGGCCAGTCCCTGTGTGAACACAGAATAAGACACAGAGACAGCCCCTTCCTCAAAAAACCCCAGGCTGAACAGGTGAAGAAGGGCAGGAGAGTGAACCCAGCAGCTCTGGCAGGGAGCTCCCAGCCTTCCAGCTCCTTTCCACCACCCTGCTGCTTTAGCTGCATTGAGCCAGCCAGATGCACGTGGCTATTCCACAAGCTGATTTTGTGCAAGGAATATATCACTGATATTCTTATCCTTCCTCATCCACGTCTGCCCAAAGACCACCTCATTTCCACGCCCCAGGTCTCACCCAGAGAAGGTTTGACTAGGCCAGTCCTTTCATAATTAGTGCAGTGCACCAAAGTGGTTAAAAATTACATTTCTGGTCAATAATGTCAGAGAACATCACCTAGGGGAGAGTTATGGAAAATCCAAACAGGAGCAAAAAGGGTCCTAGTCTGGCTTAGTGGAAATGATTCTTTTCCTGTCAGGGGGAGAAGGAGATGATCATACTCTGGCCCCACCTTGAATCATATTCAGTGCTGGAAGTTCCTTTCTCTCACCCCCCAGAGAAGTTTTCCCTTTGGGAACGGATGCACTGTACAAGACACCAGCTGGGGCAAGGAAAGAAACAGCCTGTCAAATGGGTTCTTAAATTAGATGGACAATGAATGATGAGTCTGTTCCAGCTGAGCAGAAAGAGATGGAAGGAACAAGGGGCCCTTGGGAAGGCAACAAGCTACTGCTCTGAGGCTTGGTTAAGGCAATCAGGGCTTGAGAGGGAAATACCTTGAGAGCACAGTCAGATCATCCCCAGGCAGTGTAAATCGGCTGGTGATTTATTTACGTGGGGTGATTCATTTTTCATGCAGTTCTCTGTATTTCCGAGTCCAAATTCCTTTGGCACAGGAACACATTAAGACAACATTGTCCCCTGTGGTGAACGGAAGCAGACCTGCCACACAGGAGTGACAGTCTGCAAGGCATTCCTACTGTGTGCCTCAGTTTCCCCCCTGCACACGGGGTGTTGGTTAGGAACACAGAGCAGAAAACAGATCCTTGTAAAGCTCCCATAATGCTCACAAGCTCCAGGCTGCACAGTCCAAGTGGGAGAAGGAAAGCTTGCTGCTGGTGTTGGGGGAAGGGGATTAATCAGCAGGAGATGACAACAGAAGTCCAGGCTTGCGTTAATTAGAGGAGGGCACAAGCTGATTCAGGGAGCAGCTCCCACACGGTGCTGGGGGGTGTGTTTCTGCAGAGATGTTCTCCTGCTCCCTGGAGACACGGGGAGTTTCCAGGTACTGCTTCAAACCACAGCCCTGTCGAGCAGAACTGTGTCACACGACACAAGATATTCCCCTGGGGAGAAGCCGTGGGCCTGCCAGGAAAATAAACATGTTTGGCACAGCACAAATCAGGGCATTATGGTGTCAATCAGAGGGTCGAGGATTCAGCCAGAAGGCAGCTTGGATGCAGAGCTGAGACCAAGCCTTTCACAAGTTTTGCAACACAGGTACCCCAGAAATGTAGACCAGCCACTATCAGGCATTGTCTGTGCTGGAGAACTTCCTCCCATGGTGGATTTATGAATATCTGCACAGGAATTCAATAATTTAGTGTGGCAGAATGAAGCCCTATGGCTAAAAGCACAGCATAATTTCAAGCAGAATAAATGCATAAGGGGAATTGGCCATTGGCACAGCTGATCTATGGATTTGTGGCTGCTATATAATGTTATGTTTTTCTCAGAGCTGAGTGCTTTTCTAAGAGATCTAGCCCAGCCCAGTCATGTACTGATTCTGACACCAGGAGATAAAATTATCTGGCTTGTCCTGTGCAGAGCAGACTAGACAGCTCCTTTTGGCTTCCCAAGAATCTATATGCATATACGTAACAACTGGCATAATGAGAACCCAGTTTCAGCATTGCCTTCAGGCACTAACTGTTTTACAAATACAAAATAGACTATTAATCCTGGGTTAGGTGGGAATACATCTTTTTGGAAATATTTGGATATGGATCTTTCTCCACCCTTTTGGCTTAGATGAGGTGCCTGGTTACCAAAGAGACATCTTCTCTGGGGATTCAGTTCTGGTTTGGTTATCTACAGGGGTGTCTTCCTCCTGCACCACATCACTAAGAACAGTCTGGAGAAAATATAATAGAAAAACCCCTTTGCTGGATAAAGCACAAACCAACAGACCCAGCTGCCACTGGGGCTTTTGGGCTGGAGGTATTTTGTGTACCTTATCTGTATTATGGGTACCGTGAAAGCTTTTCTAATTAGCGTTCTGGAAGATGAAATGCCTACAATGACACTGGCAAGTGCCATTTTCAGCCTGCTCACACAGGACTGAAATGGCTCGTTAAGTCATCTGCAATCAGTGGTGGGGCCCTAAAGCTTTGAATACTTGATACGCTGCCATACAGCAATTTTCTCATGTGAGAAGAAGTAGGAACAGTCAGGCACCTCTTCCCCATTTTTCCTCTCTCTGCCAAATAAGCTTTTTTTTTTTCTTTTCTTTCCTTTTTTTCTTTTTTTTTTTCTAGACTGTTCCCTTAGAAACAGGCAGCTTCACCCTTTCACCCCTGCTCCTCCTCTCTCTGCCATTCTCTGCAGCTCCCCATGGCCTCTCTCCCTGCTCTCACTAAATGAGCAGGGCTCTGACGTGCATAGCCCTGGGGACGTAAGGGAGATGATGTTTATGGCAGCCCTGCTGTGACAAGGGAGGTGGCACATGCACCCCATGCTGTGACCTCAGCTGACAGCCACAGTGGCTGGCAAGCCGTGGCTGCTCCCTCGTGTTCACCCGAGTGAGCTGTCAGGCTTTGAAGGCTGCAGAACGCCTGGTTCAGCTCCTGGTTCAGCTCCTCGCCACATCCAGAGGAAGAAAACCTTAACCCCAGCCTGCTCCCAGCTCCAGGCTGACCTCCCAGCCTCACCAGAGCACTGCATTGTGAAATGAAGTCACCCTGTGTGCTGGAAAGGCATCAGCTCCTGCTGTCAGCTCCAGCAGCTTCTCGCCAATTTATTTCACAGAGCTCAGAAAAGTTGGAAAGAGCTGAAGCAATGGATAGGAACAGGAACGTCTCAAAACCAGATTTTCTGTGTTGGAAAAGATTACATGATCCACAGAGACATGAGACCCAGGGAAAAGGTTCAGAGCACATCTGTGATTGAAATAAACCCAAAGAAGTTCAGTCTAGGTCTGAGCTGTGCCAGTTCTGTCTAAACTTGGGTCTCCAAAGCACAGATTGGAATTTGGAAGATAACTGCTATATGAGTTCACATTATTTGTCCTGTCAGACCAGGCTCTTACTGGCAATGGCTGGCACCAGCTCTCTGCTGAGAAGCTCCAAGAAATCCTACTGCACATTAGTCAAGGATAACGTGCTCTGAGTGCAAGTTTCCTCCTGATTCTGACAAAAGGTGTTAGTTTAAATCACAGTGCATAAAAATTTATTGCCCTGCAAAGTTGTTGTTTTTTGGTTTTTTTTTTTTTTTTAAGTGAAAAAGCCTTTACCAGAACTCTAGATCTTCTCCTTCTCCAGAGAATACCACTTTGATCTTGTTAAGTTTCTGCTGGGCCTCAGGAAAACACTCAGGCAAAGGCATCTGCAGCTTTGCATTAGAAAACTGGCTTTTTGGATGCCTTTTTGGATGCTGCAGCTTCAAGCAGGATGCTTGTATTTACAAAGATTAGGAACCTAGAAACCTTTTCAGTCTCACCAACACTTTAGCTGCTGCTTCTGAAATGCACCAAGACCCCTCTTCTCTCAGGAGAAACTGTCCACATGTTCCTTTCTCAGTTTGTTCATACTGGGAACAAAAATTCATGGTGGGGTATGTTCTGTCTGACTTAATTTCAATGGCTTTGATTGTGGGGAGCACACCTCTGCAGGGATCAGATGGTCAGTTTCGTACCTCTTTGTAGTTCTTTTTCACTGTGGAAAAACGTATGAGGTGAATTTCAGGGGGCTTTGGATGCATGTCATCCCATATATACTCTGGAGAAAGCAACTTGGAGGGTTTGTGGGAGAGGAAGTGCCTGTTGAGGTGACTTTCTTCCTGCCAGGCTGCCATGATCCCATTGGCTTTGTCCGTCAGGATGGTCATGTGGCAAGTCTTGGTGAACTCATAGACCTTCCTGACCAACCCTCCAAACACGGCTCCTCCATAGTAGAAATCCCCTTCTCCTTCAGGGATATAGGCTGCTGAGGAGCTCCTCCTCTCATAAGGGAACTGGTTTCGAGGGACATTGAAATACCCAGGGTGTATGGCTGCCACCATGTCCCCCAGGGTCTCGGGCCCCCAGGTGTTGTGGAACACCATGTCGATGTCCAGGCAGAAGAGATAATGCACCTCCCGGTGGCTCACGTCTGCTATGTGCTTGTTTATGGCCTCCATCCTGCGCATGGAGATCTCTTGCCAGCTGGAGTATTTCTTGATGGGGACAAGCACAAACCTTCGTCCAGGCTGCAGCTGGACACTGGGCATTGTCTCGGGGTTGTCAGTGAAGATGTAGTAGTTCACCCGGTAGCCTTTCATGAAGTGTTTCTCTGCTGACTCCATGAAGCGGCTCACAAACCTCGTGTACCTGTGAAGACATGACATGTGAAGAGCAGAGCACAGACAAGGAGGGACTTCTCATGGAGAGGGACTTTTTACAAGGGCGTGGAGTGATGGAACAAGGGGGAATGGCTTAAAACTGACAGAGAGCAGGTTTACAATAGATATTAGGAAGAAATCCTTCCCTGTGAGGGTGGCATGGGTTGCCCAGAGAAGCTGTGGCTGCCCCATCCCTGCAAGTGTCCAAGGCCAGGTTGGACAGGGCTTGGAGCAACCTGGGTTAGTGGAAGGTGTCCCTGCTCATGGCAGGGGGTGGAATGAGATGAGCTTTAAGGTCCCTTCCAACCCAAACCATTCTGTGATTCCAAGGGGATTATGAAGGGTACTTCAGTGAACAGAAGAAGACAAGGGGTAAAGAGTGTTGGCTGACTATTGCTGCAAGGATCCACATACTACACATGCAATAGGTAAAGTGAAGGACAAGCAATAAGTGAATTATCCCCACTTTGACCAACCAACCACCAATCTGCAGCTCTAATTCCCAAGACAGCAGCTGGTTCTTAAAAAATACCAACCACACTTCAGGTCCTTTAAGTGCCATCATCTAGTGGGCTTGTGTGATTATGGACACAATACATGGGCATGAAAGTCTACTATAGTTTGGGACAGATTTCAGTTCTGCTGGGGACAAGAAAAGCCAAAGTGATCTTTCCCCAGAGCAAGTGCATCACCCCAAGGACTGTGCCCAGGGCACTTCCCTTACTTTCCAACAGCAAAGGCTGTCACCCCTATGCTGAGGTTCAGTGGCCTGTAGGCACTGTCCAGGATCTCAGCATTGAAGGTTCCTTCCCACACAATGGGGGCCAGCCATGGTGTGACTGTCAGCACATCCTGGCGCCTGAAGGAAAAGAAAGGGAATGTTAGTGAAATTGAACTGTTCCATTTGGGTTTGAGGCCAGTAAATGGGAATAAAGAGTGTTTGTATCAGGTTTAACTTGTTATGGAGGGTATTATCTTCAGATTTTTTTCCCCTGCACTCTTATTTGAGGTTACTGAGCATGGACTTTTCAGTTCCTGGGATGAAATTAAGCACTTTAAGAGATTGGCAAAAACCCGAGGATCTAGTGAAATCTCATTTAAGCTCATAGGACTTTTCTGCTGAGGAGAGTTTAATGACCACTGAACTCACAGAATGAGAAGCTGTGCATATTTGCTATCAGTCTGAGGCAGATTGCTACATGCAGATTAAAACACAAGTAATAATATGAAAATTACTATAAAAATATACCCCATTGCTGTGTTATTAAAACACAGCTTGCAGCATGACAGTTTATTTTCCCAGCATTTATATATAGCTTCAACACATTCAGATATAATTTAAAATGCTGTATGTGAGCCAGCATTCAAATGTGTAACAGAGTTAGAAAAAATCCTTAATCTCCTGTGAGGGTAGTGGAAATATTGAATATAGATGCAGCAGAGTTCTGACTATGCCCTATTACAGCTCTGCAAGGCTGTTTCAATTGCTTTGTTTTCAATGTTTTGTTCTTCCCTTCTTGATTTTAAACCAAGATGTCATTATGATGTGTAATTTACCCCAGCCTGCTCCCATTCACCCCAGACCCTGAGCTGTAGCCCTCTGCTAATGAAATTTGTCACCCAAGGCACGTGGCCACACTTGGAGGCTGCCAGTCTCCCATCTGACACACTCCCAAGGCAGGAACAGCACCAAAATCAAACCAAGGGAATTGTGGGGAGCAGCTTGGTGGCTCAGGCAGCAGATCTGATTAGATCTTCCAACTCAGATCTCATACTTTCAGTCGGAGAGGATACAAGAATAACAATTTGACTCCTTCCTATAGCAATGAATGTGATTAAAAGATTAAATTATACAGGAAAAAGAATTCGGGTTGGAGAAAATGTACTGACTGACCTGTTCTGTTTCTGGGTTAATTATCCTTTTTTGCACAAGGGTGCAAAGAGCGAGAAGGAAACCTACATGTTCACTTCTCTAAGCAGAGTTTTTCAAATTTCATTTTAAAGGCCTGCCCTGGATTTCCCAATGACTCATGGCCATGGTATCCCTCCTCTCAGTGCTAGTGAACACCCTCCAGAAGACACAGACCACTAAAAGCTACAAGATCCTCTCCTCATTTAGGTTATTTATCACACAGATTTACTCCAATATGGAAGAGAGAAATATTCAGGCAGACCATATCCTGTTGAAATATCAGGGGAGGGGAGGAAATATCTATATGTACCAAGAGGGTGTGTTTGTTAACATACAAAAGAATGTGGCTGTTGAAGGTGAACTGCTTGAGATAAGAGTGGGACCAAAGGAGACTGTAACAACCTGAGCTGTCCAGAGTTTGCCTAAGTCACTTCTTAGTGCTGCTGCCCAAAACCTTCCCTGTCTGCTTAAACTCACTGGTTTGACTGCATCCCATAGAGGCTTGTCTGTGTAAGCTGAAACCATTGCTGAAGGTCATACAGAGCACCTGCTTCATTTTGCCCTGAAATGGGTTCAAAACTCTCCCACAGCTGGTTACAGAGTTCCAGCAGGTATTTCTGTCTTACAGCTATCACAGATCTCCCATCTCAAAAAGAGTTCCTGGCAGCCACCACATAGACTGTGTGTGTGTGCTAAAGTATTAATTGGGAATTAACAGTAAGTGTGTTAACAAGTATGCAGTGAATAAATTCAACCTTACAGCAGCACAGGCAGCTGCTGACACACCCATATGGTTTGGATTTTCAAGGAACAAGGTTATTTTCAGTGTGTCCCAGGACTCTGGAACTGTGAGTGCCACAGATTGCCCAAACCGAAATCAGAAGAAATAAAGTTCAAACAAAGAAACTTACTTTGGCGCCAGCACTCTTGGCTGCTGATAAAATAATCTGTAAAAAGGAAGAAATATCCACTGAATAATACATGAATATGCCTGGAAGAGAGGAACAGCAGTTTAAAGGTCGGGAGATAAAAAAGTCAGTACTTACTGGGGGAAAAGCTGGATTAGCTTCTCTTCTGCATATTGGAGTTTTATGGAGCTGCACGATGGGGTGGAAAAAGAAAGGGGTCGTTATGCTTTCCTAAAATATGAATCAGATTCAGCTTCAAGACCTGCTGCTGCACTGACAGCTATCCAAGTCCAGCTCCAGCTGCTGTGCATGCTGCAGGTTTAGGCATCACCTGTACACATCTTCCAGGGCTGCCAGACAAGTGATAGTTTTGGAACAGAACACACAGCACAACAGGGGCAGAGAGATGGTGGCAGCAATCCAAGTCTGTGGCTAAATCAGGGTTTGGGCTCAAAATCCAGGGAAGCACAGGCATGTTGGGGACTGTCAGTAGTGGTCATGTATGTGCCCCACTTCCTGCATAACTGTTCCTGGTCACCTGGGGGGCTGAACTACCTGAAATACATCACACTTCCAACAGGGTCCAGAGCTCAAGTGCTGCCATAGCACAAACACATCCATAAAGGGAGGGGAAAGCACAGATCACAGAGTGAAGAAGAGGAGCAGGATTAGGAGAACCAAGGGGTTATTCCTAACTCTGCCAGAGCTCCTGTGACTGTGCATTTCACCTGTCTGGTTTAGGTTTCTCAGTCTAAGGCTGGGATAGTCAATCCACAGTGAGACCCTGTGTGTACATGTGTACCTGTGTGATTCACACTGATAATGAAGCCAACATGAACCTGCTAGTCCTGGTCTCTGTGACCCACATCAAACAAAGCCTGACTCTGGCTGTGCAAATCCAGAGCTGTCTTGTGGGGCAGGCAGGCCCAAACAGCACAGGCTGCATTGTTACCTTTTTGTTTCAGGACAGTGACTCATTACAGATTCATAAAATAAAGAATAAGTGACTTGTTAATCACTGCATGTGCTGTCAGTGAAGAACAGCTCCTGTGACAAGGATGTGTGTTATTCACTACACACAAAACAGGGTACTTACAAGATCTCAGGGCAAGGAAGGTAGTATGGAAGGTAGTGCACTTTTCCAGTCCTAGCTATAACCCTGGGAGAGCAAAGAAACAGTTTAAGATAGGCAATGTTGAATGAAATCTTCCTAGGATTTTGCAAGGTGATCTGAGGATCTGGCACAGATTTTGAGAAGTAACTTCAGTTAACTTCATGTCTACTTTACTAAATAGTATAGGATTTGGTGTGTTCAAATTTTAACATAATATACTGCTGCTAAGGCATAAATACAACTATCCACAAGGTGAAAATGCAACGTCAGAAATATTGTGTGACTAGTAATAATTTAATAATCAATAATTTAATAATTCATAGAAATGCCTGATCTCAGATTCCCTTCAAACAGTGTTTGAGTTTGCTCAAGAGAATCTGGAAGTCACACTCAGTTGTCAGAATACTCAAAGTTACAAAATCCCTCATGTTTGAAAGCTGCAATGTCCCTAGTGGCACTGGGGTGAGTTTGGACTCTTTGAAGAGACAGATAATCATCTCTGTTAAGGCCTGAACTGAAATACAACTGGAATATTCTGTACTTAAGCAATTGTTTGTGAGTCAGTATGGTGTTAGCATCCTGATTTAGACACAATTGCTGTTTTTCCTCTCCCCTTAGAGCCTTCTCCCCCTGCTAGTGCTCCTTCATTTATTATATAAATTGCTGTTCTTTCTCACAGCTCTAACAGGGACTTTCCATAAAATGCACAGCCTGTGTTTCTCTGCTCCTCTGTGTTTCACCTCACTATATAGACAGGATGTTTTAAATATGACCAAGCCGGCCAGCAAATGCTTACCAGATAACTGCAGCAACGACAACCAGACAGACAAAAGATCCCACCACTTTCCTGAAAATCATGTCTTCTAGAGCAGAAGGAAGGGCAACTTCCAACTTCCAGCAGTTTTCAATCTGTAAAGAACAAAAAGGCAAGGGGAGTTGGCTGTAAATATCTCGCTCTGAGAAGAATCAATTATTTTCTCAGAGGAGGATGAAGTTTTCCAAGCAGTTTTGCTTTCAGTTCTTCTGAAATCAGGAACAAGGAAGGAGCCAGACTTAAGCACCAGGGCACTTAGTCACTGAGGCAGCACTTGTGAACTGCCTGAGAAACCTCTCCATTTCAGTGAGCTCCAAAGCCATGGGGGCCTTTCTGATTTGATTCCAGTTTCTGTAGATTCGATTTTTTCAACAGAAGCACACACCCTCTGCAATATAATCAACTCACCCAATCCAATCCCATCGGAGAGCTAATACAGTTATCACCTGAGCTGATAAACTCCAGCTTTCACAGACAATAGCTGCCACTGACACTCCCTGCAAAGGAGTAAGAAAAGTAAATTGAGGTGTGACACCAGAAAATAAACATTACACAATACTACTGCATGTTGGGTAATATTTCTCTGGAAGTCAAAGAAATCACTTCCTTTTTAACAGCCATAAAAATCAACTTCCCAAGCTCAGCTGTCTCAGTTTTAAAAGCTCAAATCAAGCCCTTTTCTGTTCACAGGAAGCAAAGGTGCCCACAGTGTGAACCACAGGCCCTGTGACAAACACACAAAGCCTTTGCATGGGGCCTCCAAAAAAAGCTTGTTATGTTAATTGTTATCACATTCATTATTACCTTCAGTGAGGACAGAACTAGGGAGCTGAGGATAAGGCTTGGCACCCATCCACAGCAGGTGCTCCACTGTGGAGCTTTCCAGGCTGGCTGGAAGGACTGAAAGCAGCATCCAGTTAGAGGAAAACACTTTCTAGCATGTTATTGGAACCTGGGGAGAAACAAGAAAAAAAGGCTGTCAAACTACTGTTTATAGAGTCAGTAGCATTTATGTTAGTGGGAGTAACTGGTACTCGGTGCTTCTTGGGGGATGCTGAAGTAACCACAGGGATCATGATTGTCCTGGCCCTTTGTAAGGCATAAACCAGTGCCAATGGATCTGAAAAGGCAGGCATGATTTTCCTGCTTTAATTTCTCTAGTTGTAAAAAGACAAATAGCAGAAAGCTTTTTAATTTGCTTTACTATGCTGTACAGAAACCTCTCTGGTGCTTCTTCCTCGCTCTCCTGTCAGGCAATCTAATTAACTTTCACCAAGAAGCATCACAAAATCCTATTTAAAAATAATAATTAAATATATATGTATATATAGGCCTTTCAGGATTTAAAGCCTTCATGAATTCACACTGAGCAGTTCTGGATTCTTGCCTAAAAGTGCTGCTGATCCAAAAAAGCAGGACGTGCAAACAGCCTTCCCCCTCTCGTTATTCTATGCTTTCATCAGGTTCAAATAGTTGGTTTTCACCCATTCTTCGAGAGCTGCCTAGACATGGGGCAGGTAGGCCACTCATGCTGGTGCTGTCCTGCCCTTCTCAGCAGTGGGCTTCCAGATTTCCAACCAGGATCTCACTGCAGTTTAGGTCTGTGCCTGTTTAAGGCAGTGATCACACACCTGGCAGACTCCCTTTCCATACCTGAAGGCTCTGATGTTTCCTTCCCTCTTCTCTTCTGTGAGCTCCTTCAATCTTTCTTTGTAGTTTTCTACCTTCAAGATCCAGGATTCGTTCTGTCAGTTGATTCCACTCTCTCTGATCAGCCCACTCTCATGAGATCTGGTGCCAAACCAGCCCAAATTCTCCTCCTGAGCCCTCAACAGTATTAAGTAAAACTGGATTATGCCACAAAATTGAAATGCTGTCACAGTTCATACATTCGTATATGAGGAAAAGTAACACATATATTTTGAATTATGGCATCTTTAGGAGCACAGCTGATGCCTTCTCCCTTTGCTTCATTTTCTGTCTTACAAACCTGCAAGAATATTGGAGCCAGATAAGACTGGAATATCTCACTGTATACAAAACCAATTCACTGATATTTACTGCAACTGATTTACATCTCCGGAGTTCACGATGAAGGCAAATGAAATGAAATAGATGTGCTTGCAGCTAGTAACAGACTCTCCAAACATAAAACACAGCTAAAGCATTTTTTCATAGTTACTCAGGTTCCTCAAATTTGCTCAGAGAGTTTTTTTAAAAGGGATGTGGTTTAAAGTACTCTATTAGTCCCAAATGAACTTATTTGACCTCCCAGAACAAAGCACTACTTTATCTTCAAGCCCTGCCTCGGAAAGCATTCTGGATTGTAGATAAATACCTCACTTGTGGACCATTCCATGGAAAATATTATTTGCAGATCAATTTTTCAGATTTCCAAGCCTGTATTTCAGATTCCTAAAAGTGAAGTGGTGAGCTGTGAGTGCAGTGTCATTCAGAATGAGAAGAAAGAGAAGATATTGATGGGAAAGGCTCTATCTGTGCCGAGGAAGAGGTTTCCTTGCTGGGCTCCAGGGTTAAACAGGCTGCCTTTGGCTCCTGTGACACAGTGTGTTCAATCACGCCTGAGGCTTGAATAGAGACCTCAGCACAAATCCACTGCTTGGGTTTCTCACTTTTCAGAGACTCATATTACAGCTGCACCACCAGGAGTTAACTGTGCTCTGGCAGGGATCCAGCTGGGAAGCACTGCACAGCCTGCATTTCACTCGCAGCACATTCGTCAGTTTTATTGATAAGGCAAAAAATAGCTTACTGAGAGAGAATTCTATTGGGCTCAATATGTAACATCACTGACCTTAGAACAAACTTGCCAGTTTACACCATCCAGGATCAGGACACCAGCAAGATTTGACTGATCTCAGAGTGGCCTGATCATCTGGACTGCTCCCTCCAATCTTCCCCCGGCTGAATTGCAGTAGCTGAGCTGTACTTTCTCCCTTGATCTCAGCAAACAGCTGCTCACGTTTACATTTCTGCATAAACAATAAAGCACAAAATCGATAGTGATGGAATAGTTTTACTTTACCTAAATCCAGCTGCTGCTCCCTTGTGTCAGAAGATTGCAGAGAGACCACTTATTTTCTGCCTTTGACAATAGAACTATATGAACAAAGAACTACTCTGTGTTCCTTTTAAAGACTTTTGAAATCACATTATCAGTATTTAAATTTTGCTAAAAATGCAAGATCTTCATCTCCTTTTCATCAGCTCCTAAGAGGAAAGCACTGCCTCCTCTTGCGAACAAAGTCTGCATCTCAAACTCAGAATGCACTGTAACTTCCTGAAAGTCCCAAGTATGAAATGAATTATTACAACGCTGCTAAAAAGGTATTTCACCCAAATATAAAAACCTAAAGGCAATTCCTAATCCATTCAAACCACAAACATCTTACTTGCTCTATGCACTCTTTTCCCTTTATTTTTGCCCCCCTCTGAAGCCCATTGCTCCCAGGGGGACCCTTGGTGGCATCCATGGCACAAGGGATACACCATACAGCACATCAGAAGTGACAGCAACCAACACTTCCTCTTTAGGAAAGTAATAATAACTTTTATTATTAGCCATCCAGAAGGTGTTTCCTTGGGATAGAAAACTGGATTAACAAACATACAACTGGTTCTTTTCCTGTCATGAAGCTGGGAAGCCTTGGCAGTGCCTGCCCCACAGCCTGGTGTCCTCAGGCACTGCCTCCTCCAGGATATTGGCATACAGTTCCCTCCAAGACATGGACAGTCCCCCCTGGAATCTGGGCTGCCAGAACTGGCTTCCTCCCTCTCACTTTAACCCAGCTTTTTTCAAGTCCTCTGGCAGAACCCGGCCTTTTTTCCGGGCCCTGGCTTTCTTCTTCTCCATCCTATCCTTCTTCTTCTTCTGGATGTTCTTCTGACGCTTGTCCTGCCGCTGTTGCATCTTTTCCACCACTCTTACTGTCCGCTGCTCCCACTGCCTCTTGCGCTGCTCTTTGCGCTTCTCCTTGCGCTTCAGAGCTTCTTTCAGACGCTCCTCGTTGTCCCGAATCTTCACACCTTCTGCCTTATAGAGGGCATTTGTCCATTTCATCTTGGTCTCCAGCTCCTGAGCTTTCTTCTCATCCTTATCCTTGAGTTCCTCCAGCTTATTCTTCCTGATCTCCAGCCTGGTCAGCAGCTGCTTGTAGTTTTTGCCCGTCAGAGGAGTGATATTGCCTTTCACTGATTTCCTCTTCTCTTTCTTCTTCTGGACCTTGTTCAACTCATCCTCTTCATGGACTTCAACTTTGTTGAAGACAATCGCAGCTCTGCTTTCCTCCTTTTTTTTTTCTGGCTCTACTGGTACCTCCTCAGTTTCTTTCTTCTCCATTTTTGCCTTCATCTTCAACTCCTTTCTTCGGCGCTTCTTTCTTTCTCTCTCATACTTCCTTCGCTGCCTCTTCTCCAGGACTGCAGGGCTTAATTCTTTGGCATTATCCTAAGAAGAAGGATGGACATGAATCAGGAGCCTTAAAGGGATAAAGAATTAAAAGTGGGCTGTCCTGATTTCAAACTTCTCCTAAGAAGCACACCACCTGTGACAAGAAGCTCAGCTGTCAGAGACACTAAACACAGCAGCAGCATTTCAAACCCTGTGGTCTCTCTCAACAGCCTGTAGCTGTTCCCTTTCAGGCTCTCAGTGCTTTGCTTTTTCCCCAAAATCACTATTCTCCTCCAAGCCTGGCCCCACGTTTTCTCATATGTTTTTTCCACAGAACACACAGAGGTCTCCCAGCAATACCTACTGGCAATTCCTTAGGAGACAAACAGCTCAAACCCTGAGCCTTGTGAGATCCTGTCCCCATATTCCCTGGGAGGAGAATTTATAGTGCATAAACACTTATATAGATATATATTAAAAGTTCTCATACTTGTCCAGAAGCTTTTTTAATCTTCTCGTGTAGTCTCTGGCGCAAGAGATTGATTGCAGAAACAGAAGGGGAACTCAGTTCACTTTTACTCCCTAAAATGAGAGGAAGAAAACAAAAATACTTAAGAGAGAGCACCAGCTAAACAGAAGCACTTTCTATGGCTATGGGAAAAACGCTGGGAACTCTTTAGATGCTGTGAATGGAACGGAAAATCTAAACAAACCCAGAGTTTCTATTTAATTAGTTTCTTTAGAATTCCCCCTTTTTTATCCATATTATCATTCAACACTGCCAGCAAGTGGCCTGGCATGGCCTGGGGCTGCCTGGCAAGTACCAAGCTGGTGGAAACAAAGACGCTCCGGACATCTTTTCTCTGTGATCTGGCTTCTCAGAGGCATAATGGAAAGCTGACCTGGCAGGACACGGATTGTATCCACGCATAATTCCCAAAGTTATCCCAATACATAAAAAGTCTGCAGTCCACTTTAAACTCTGTTTCCAGAGAGCCACCCAGTGGTGATGGCGCAAACCTGTGTCCACAGGCAAAAGCTTTCAAGGCACTTGGAGTAAGCTAAGATGTTCTCAGTTCAAGGCTTTCCAAACTAGACAAGTGGGAAGCAACTGAAAAGCAGCCACCTCAGCCCAGGTAACTTTAAGCAGACCTTGGCAATGCTGGAATTCTTACCTGTAGCCAAACTCTCATTGCCATTCTGTGTCACACCCTGTGGAGAGGATTTGCTGGCTTGAGGGGCTGTTTTCTGTCCTGGAGTGGATTT
Organism: Xenops minutus; assembly: GCA_035221455.1. NCBI lineage: Eukaryota > Metazoa > Chordata > Aves > Passeriformes > Furnariidae > Xenops > Xenops minutus. The sequence continues at coordinate 1,063,087 of JAWWEE010000037.1, read as the reverse complement.
ACTGGTGTTAGAAGCCACCTGTTTGACCGAAGGTGTATTCTTCTTCTCAGCTTGCTTCCTGAGTTTCTTTCTCTTCTGTCTCTTGGGCTGTCTGCCAACATCCTCAGGCTGGCCTGGCTTAGGGACTAGAAGGCAAAACCAAATTACACAAACCAGGACAATGCTACATTCCCACTCATAACATTCAGCTATTACTGAAGACTACAGCTTCAGCATTGCAATGGCGTATCTTAATGTTCAAAACTTACACATTTTAGGATTTATTTAAACAGACCAACCATGCTTGCACGCTTCATTAAAACCCCAGCTCTCCCAAACCCATCACCACAATGAACGGGGACCACCGATTCCCAGGACAAGGAGCACAACGGGAGCTCCGTGCTTTTTTGAGCAGGTTGTTTTACCCTTATAGAAGGGCACAACGCCACTTGGCCGGGCAGACACGGCTGTCGCTGCCAGGCTGCTGGAACGAGCAGAAGCCGAAGGGTTGCATGTCCATTACCAAATTTCCTCTTGCGCGGCTCCGGGGGGTGCTGCGCGCTGACCCTCCTGGCCAAGCCCTGCAGGTAGGAGTCCTGTGCTGCCAGGCTGGCCATTGTCGGCTGCCAGAGGGGCTGTCCCCTCCTCGTGGTGCTCCCTGCAGGAAGTGATGGGTGGGAATGAGCCGCGTGGGAAGTGACGGCAGTGCCGGGCACGCCCCGCACCGGCAGCGCCGCTCCTTCCACCCAGCGCCCCGCAGGATGCTCCCGGAGCGCCCCAAAACTGGGACGTGGAGCTCCCAAACCCTTCATTTGGGTTGGAGGACACACAGGGGCGAGGCTCCACCTGCACGGGGTGAGGTGCCCAGAGCACGGCCGGGTTTAATGGTGGTTTCTGCACCCCCAAAAAGGGAATGGCTGTACCGAGTGGGGTTTTTCTTTTTTCCTCTCGTCCCATCGCGTGTGCACGCTCAGGTTGTCACGCTTTCACAAAGCCTCGTGGCCGAAAACACACGCCTTAAAAATTATACAAAACAGCCAAGTTTTATTAAATCACCTAATTACAAAAATAAATGGAATGGAAGAGGAAGAAACCGAAAATCATAGGTAAATTCACATCCTACGGAATGAGACATTACAGCAGATTGCTGGGGAAGCTCAGCAGGTGGTTGGAATGCCCTGGTGGCTCGGCAGTGCCTGTGACACTGAGCTGTGGTGACCGTGTTGCAGTGCAGTGACATCCCCCTTTCAGCTGCACAGCTCGAGCCAACCCAGAGCAACCACAAAGGGCAAGGGCAGATGATGTGCTGAGCTGCTGAACAGCTGCAGAACAAGCACCAAACATGTTTCTTTGGAAGGAAATTGAGAGTAACCGAGTATCCCTCACTGCTCCCAATGCCCCAGTCATCTCAAGATCTTTTTATCAGATAAAACTAAAAGCCAACATAAACAGTGGCTTCGTGTTAGCTCAGACTATGTTAGTAGAAATTTCTGTGTAAGCACTGAAAAAGGAACCAACTAAAGTGTGTTGCTGCTTCTGTTTGTGGCTTTGAGCAAGTGGCATTGTCAATCCCTCAGTCTGGTCCCTGTTTGCCTGTTCTTCAAAGGGAGGAACACTGCTCTTCCATAAGGATCCCCTGAGAGCCTCCTCCCAAACTAAGAGTTCAAGTCTGTGATGCACTTTGACAGTGAAGACTGTGATGTATAAAATACTATAAGACTCTTTAAATTAGACCAGAGGTTGTCAGATGCCATCCTGAGAGAGCTTTAAAACAGCCAGAATGTCAATAACCTTGGGAGGCAGAGTAAGAACCCCAAAACACTCACTACCCTCATATTTGGCTCAAATTTATCCCAAAGAAATTCAACTCCCAACACTCCAGCATGTACTTACTGAGACTCACATGGAAACAAACTGGACTTCTAATGAACTCTATACATAACTATCATGTAAAAGCAAAACTGACTCCTAATTTGCTAGAACAATCCACTTTGTGTCTACTTATCTCTATCTCTTAAGGGAGGGGAACACTCATGGCAATGTCTTGGGTTGGAGGAAGCACTGCAGCCATCCAGAGGGCAGAAACCTGCCAACACAGCTCCAGTGCCTCCTCCCGACAGACAGCAGGAGACGCTCAGTACAGCAGGTGGAAGACTTCAGCAGGGCGGTGCCGGTGGGAGGAGCACGTTCGGCAGCGGTGGATCCTGTTCAGGAGTGCTCGGAGGGGCCTGCCCCGTGCCCGTTCACGTGAGGATGCGACGGGGTCGAGCTCTGGGAGGGAGCAACACTCTGCTCTGCTGCGGCAGCTGCCAGAGGCATCGAGAGGCTCTCCGGGGACAGCGTGGCAAAGTCTTGTCTCCAGTAGGCTTCGCACAGTGGGAGATCATTGCTGTCACACAGACTGTAGCTTTCCAGAACAAACAACCCCAGTGGGGAGAAAGCAGGTGCGGTAACAGATGAGGGGAGGGAGGGAAAGAGTGGTGGGGAGCAAGACAGAAGCAAAGCATTAAGAAAATGGCAAAAAAAAAAAAATGCTGGATGTAAGGTTTTTGTTCAGGAATTCATCACAAGTCATGTGACACCTGCCCTCCCTGACACCCCTTAAGGGCTGGTCTCAAACCTCATGGGCCTGGTGGGGATCGGGGCAATTTCAGACATAGAACTGGTACTACAAACTGAGACAGAGGCTCAGTTCTAATCCAGACACTCCAAGTCTTTGAAAAGATCTAGGCTGAAGTCCTGGCACCTCCAAATAGGGGAGTTCTGCTACTGATATGAGAGAGACACGGACCTCACCCATAATTATTTTACTTGAAATTAGATAGCAACCTATGTGAGGAAAAAAAATAGAAATCTTGCTCTAAATTTCAGATCAGCAAAAAGCTACCACAACTGTTCTGGGGCCTGTCCCCATCAAAATAAAGAAAAAACCCATTTGCACCCTTGCCCTTTCAAAAAATGCTCCACAGGTTTGGGTCTTCTATTGAAGCTTCCCAGTCTGATTATAAAGTACTGACAGGTCCTGCCTTTTCCCGAAGAGCCTGAGCTAACAGTGCTTCTAAAAGCAGCTGCATGGATTCCAACACTGGTGAATACAGCGCTGGATGAACCAGCAGTGTGGGAATATAGTGTTTTTAGACAACAGGCTAATTCTTGCCTGTGCTCCGAGGAAAACGCAATGTGGAAGGGCCAAAACTAAAAAGAAACACGGAATAAACTGGAACAAAACCAACATAAATCTCAAAGAGAAGGAGCTGCACACAGAAGAGACACCCAAGACAAAGTGAGTGCTGGAGCAGAAAGCAGCTTGCATTCAGAGAAAAACAAACCCAAAGGGTCAAGTGATTTTGTTGTTGCAGCTTTATTTACATTTGTAATGTATGGACTGATGCTTAAGGAAATATTTTAAGTGTAGAAATATGAGACAGTTCAAATTGCACAAACATGAAACATGTGAGATCTTAACCCCACACTCAAGACAGCTCCTGTGATCTCTGAGGAGGGAGCAATGGAACACAAATGCAGGTTTGGGGATTAGGATGAGAGAAGGCAAGCTGGACTTGAAGTTACTGCTTTGGGAAACAAGCACACAAAGCACTAGTTGCAAGCTGAGCTCTTTTCTGGCAGCATCACCCAGCTGGCTTTGCAGGAGAAGTGAGGAGGCAGTGGATACAGTTTTTGTATCTGGGGCCTCTGTAAAATCCCTTGGAAGATCAGCCCTCAACACACAGTAAAGCTGGGTTCAGTCAACAAAGACCTTCAGGGCTGAACCAGAACCACAGCTGCTGTTCATGGACCTCAGGCCACAGTTTCCAAGGACATCCTGGTGACAGCATCCAGCACATCATGGCAGGGAAGTTACTAACAAAATTTTAGCTGTGCCAGAAGGATAACCCTGAGGCACCCAGCCAGTCTGTGTACAGAGGGACAGCTCTAGCGAACAGGGCAGGAAAGCAAAGATTCCTTAAGAACAATCTCCTCGGTTTTAGTTTCAAGGACCTGCTTTTGGGCCTCACCAAAACCCCCACATACACACAAAAAGCCTGGCAAACACCTGACCCTGTAACTGAGATGTGCCCCAGGGCTCCCAGGACAGCATGGAATTCCCCTTTGGGAATTTGGGGGCAAACTGTTGCTTTTATAGCCATTGAAACACAACTGTGACATGACAGGATTCCTTTTCCCCCACATTAGACAATAAGGTTTCTTTAAAAATATTGTAGTACTCTAATTATAAAAGGACTTTGAATAAATCACTGTTTCTGTATTTACACAGGCACAATTTCTTTGGTGCAGAAAAAGACAGGAAAGAGTGCAGGAAGGGAGGAAGTGCTAAAAGCAAATGATCAAGTGCTACATGATAACAAGTGTCAGATCACAGCCCTGCAGAGTTGCCAGGTTTCCTCACCTCATGACCAGTAAGAAAGAGCACAAGGCAAATCCATTAGATGAACACAAACATCTGTGCTTCCCTGTTGTGTCAGGAAGGGTTGCCTTATGTGGCACCTGGTGCCAGGTAGGTGAACAGACCGTGCCAGCACGGTCAGAATCCCTTAGTCCAAAAGTGGTGGCAGCCTGGTGACAGGGTGAGGGAAGCACATCTGGCACACGGGAGTCACTATCATCCCACACCACATCCCTCTGGATACAGCTCACTGCTATGGGTGTGTAACTTATGTCATGGATCTACCAGCACCTGGACAAGTGTGTGGGTTTGTGACCATCACTCTTCATTTCTGAGATATTTCTATGATCCCTTTACAACCTCCCCAAAAAACTGTTTGAAAAACAACTCTAAGCTTTTACCTCTAAACTATGTCATATTAATATCTTTTTACTCTTGAAATATATATATATTACTCATAAACAATGGCCTTAATTCCAAAGATATTGAACAATTAGGGGTTTAGTTGACCTAGCTGGGGCTATAGGCATTCAGCATTTTTAGGAAAAAAAGGAAAAGGCAAATAGAAAACCTGGTCATTAAAATTTTAAATACGATTTTTTAAAGTTTTTGTTTAAAAGTCCTACGAATACTGCACTGACTTCCCTTAGCATGGACAGTGCAGCCAAAATAACCAGGTTTACATTTGTTTTCTTCTGCTTTCATTTCCTGCATCATCAACTAGAAGTGCTGGAGTGCATGACAAAAAAAAAACAACAAACAAACAAAAAATAAAGTGTCTGAATTCTCTAAAGTGTTTGCTAAATAAGAGGCTTTTAAAAATATTAAAAATCCCACAAACAAATCAGTAATAAGTCATTATTCCTTAGAAAAATCCTATCACAATACTTCATAATTCAAGAAAACTGAGCAAGTTTTTTTCACTCCTTTCAAATGTTCACCCCAGCAGAACTGAGGGCAGCTGGGGACAGTGGACTATGAGGGAGAAGGCACAAGGTGTGACCAAGTCACTTGTGAAAGGACTCACCACGAAGGTGTGGTGACATCTAACAGGAGGACCCAGCTCAGCAAGCTGGGCTCTGTAGAGAGAGAGCCAGAGGCTCCTTCAGAGGGATTTCCCCTAAGGAAATTCATCTCCTTTTCTAATAATTACAACATATGCCTAAGACAATTGTCTGTCAGATCAAAAATGCTGTGAATACCTCCTTCACCAGGACATTTATACCCTGTAGGGTACGTACAAGGAAAAGGCAGGTGCTTTACTTGCAGGAAAAGAGTTTGACCTAACTAAAACTAGGAGTAAAACGTTTTTGGGGGGGGAACATTCTCAACACCTATACCCTATGGGCTATCTGTTTGTCTGCACTAACTATCCCAAAAGGGCTGGAGTTGTTAAGGCAGAGTCCCCTGCCCTATTTGTACCTGGAAGAGTAATATTCTTCTTCTAGCTCGTACAGGTCAATGGAGATCTCATCCCTCAGGGCAATCAGCTTCTTGTCACACTCCTCCTGCAAACTCTTCAGCTGCTGGTTGCGCTGGTTGATGGCTTCGTTCACGGAGGGGAAGTCATTGAGGATCAAGAACTGCTTCAGGTCAGACACAAGTTTCATCAGGGACTCGCCAGCTCGGACCTTGTGCCAGGCAGAAAAATCACAGCTCAAAACAGTTCTTGTGGGAGTTACAAAGATCCAATAATGAACCCAACAGCACCTGAAGGATGTGCTGCCCACAGACCTGAACAGCTCAGTGCTACTCACAATGTTTGCAGCTCTGACATGCATCTCGTAGTTATCTTGTTCACCCTGGGTTGCTCGAGAGACTTGAGTTTCATCCTCAATCTAAAGGAAAAAGGTATAAATATCCACCTTTACATATTTAAAATCCAGACAGACAATTACTATGTTATAAGGCATTATATATGGCCATGTAAATGTGAATATGTGTGAATTTCATACACATGGGAAAGGTATATGTATGTGAAATTCACATCTATACGTCAATTTCAGTTCAATTCACATTTGGAACTGCTGGGGCAGCCTCTGGACTTTACAGCACCCACGCATCATCTTTGCTGCACTTCCCTCTTGCTTCTGTGGCTTTCCCTTGTTCAGGAACATCACAGGGTGGCCAGGAGCAGCCAGGGAGGGCTGGTTGCTGTCTGCCCTGGGGAAGGGACACTCTTCCCTTCGGGCTGCCCTCAAAGGAACCAGGAGAGACAGGACTGTGGAGACAGGCTGAGGAAGCTGGGGCTGCTGAGCCTAAGAAGGTTATGTGGAGACCTCACAGAAACCTTCTAGTACCTGAAGGGGCTACAGGGAAGCCAGAGAGGGACTCTGTCAGGAACTGTAGTGACAGTTCAAGGAATAATGGGTACAATTTGAAAGAGGAGAAGTTTAGGTTAGATATTAGGAAGATTGTCCCCTGTGAGGGTGGGCAGGCCCTGGCACAGGTTGGGCAGAGAAGCTTCCCAGCCCTGGAAGTGTCCAAGGCCAGGCTGGACAGGCTTGGAGAACCCTGGGATAGAGAAAGGTGTCCGTGCCCATGGCGGGGGGTGGAATGAAATGATCTTTAAGGTCCCTTCCAACTCCTTAGTAGCCTGTGATTCTATGAAAGGTCCTCCCCTGTCCCCGCAAGTTCTGGCATCCCCAGAATCCAGCCCGCGCACCTTGGCCGTCTTGATGATCTCGGTGAAGTTGTCCATGATGGACTTGACGTCATCCTTGAGGCGCTTGTTGTAGGACTGCAGCAGGGTCTCCTTGCTCTGGGGCAGCACCCGGCTCTGCGCCATGGCCGCCCCTCCCTCCTCCGTCACGTCACGTCACGTCACGTCACGTCACGTCACGTCACGTCACGTCACGCCCCCTAGCTGATCTCGCGAGATCTCCCGCCCATATCCCCCGCCATGGCCGTCCCCCCGCGCTGATCTCGCGAGACTTCCCGCCCATATCCCCCGTCATGCCCCGCGCCGCCCCCTCTGCCTCCGCCCGCCATGGTGAGTGCGGGCGCCGGGCGGGGATTGTCCTTCTCCATCCGCCTCCATCCGATTCTATCCGCCGCCATCCGAGTCTGTCGCGCTCCACACGCCACCCGCGAGGCGCCGCGGCCCCGCGGGCAGCCCCCGGGCAGGCGGTGGAAGGGCCGTTCCGGGCGCGGTTGGCGCTGACCGCGGGAAGGCCGGGTGTGGGCCTGCCCCGTCCGGGCAGCGCGGCCGGGGCGGGATCGGATCCCCCGGGTGGGATCGGGGTGGGATCGCATCCTCCGGGTGGGACCGGGGCCCTGCGGTGGGATCGGATCCCTGGGGTCGGGTCCCCGGGGTGGGATCGGGCCCCGGGGTGGGATCGGAGTGGGATCGCATCCCTCGAGTGGGATCGGGGTGGGATCGAATCCGGGCCCTGGGGTGGGATCGGATGCTTGGGTCGGGTTCTCGGAGTGGGATCGGGGTCCTGGGGTGGGATCGGGCCCCGGGGTGGGATCGCATCCCCTGGCTGGGGTCGTGTACCTGGGGTGGGATCGGATCCCCGGGGTCGGGTCCCCGGTGTGGGATCGGCTCCTTAGGGTCGGGTCCCCACCAATCTGGGGGTGTCTGGGCTGCTGTCCGGGAGCGCCGGGCCGGGCGAGGCGATTGAAACGCGCTTATAGTAGTTGTAGTGCTGCTGGAGGTTCGTAAAGCTTTGTAAAGGCAAAGCGGAGGATTTGAGCGCTCGGGAAGAGCGGGGCTGGGCTGGGAAAATCAATGCGTTTCCAGGGTGGGCTGGTTGCTTTTCCAAGCGCGCGAGTGTTGGAGGCAAGAGAAGACAGAGTGTGTTTCTTGCTTTTAGCCGAAAGGAAAGAAGGCCAAGGGCAAGAAGGTGGCACCGGCCCCTGCTGTAGTCAAGAAGCAGGAGGCCAAGAAGGTTGTCAATCCCCTCTTTGAGAAGAGGCCCAAGAACTTTGGCATTGGTGAGTAATTGGGCATTTGGGATATTTGCTCCACTTTGTTCCGTGGGTAGATGTCTACATTATAGACAGCAGTTAATGCTGCAGAGTGCAGAGAGTGAGGAAGGCAGGCAGTCGCCCTGTTGCCTGCAGTTAACAGCTGTCCATATAAGAAGGTGTCATTGGAGAATTTTCCCAATTTCTCTTATTACATGGATCCATTATATGCCTCTATCGGGATGACTCTTGCCCTTTTGCATGTGGTGTGGGAAATAATCCATCCCTGTGCAGTGCCACTCTTGTTCGGGGTGCAGATGATGTGAAAGAATATTTGCTATCTGAGTGGCTGTGCTGACACATCACCACCAAGATCACTGATGCCCCTGTGCTGCTCTGTGCCGCTGCTGCTGCTCTGGTGGATTTGGGACAGCTCTGAGCTGAGGGCTGTGTTTTTTTAGGACAGGACATCCAGCCAAAGCGGGATCTCACACGGTTTGTGAAATGGCCACGCTACATCCGTTTGCAGCGCCAGAGATCCATCCTCTACAAACGCCTCAAGGTGCCTCCTGCCATTAACCAGTTCACGCAGGCTCTGGACCGCCAGACAGGTAAGGATGTGCCCCACGAGGGGAGGGAAATGGTATGTGCCTCTGGGAAGGGGAAAGAAACTGAAATCTGGAGCATATCTGTTTAGAGAGGCTCCAATAGTGATAGTTAATGTGCAGATTTGCTGCCTTAAGTCTTGATCGCTGCTTGTACCCTGAAAAGGACTTTAGAAAACACCAAAGCTGCCATTTACTGACCCAAACCCAGCGTTGTCTGAGCTGTGTTTCTATCAGAGAACATTCTTCCAGCTTGATGTAGAGCCACCCAGGGTTCTTCTAACTGTGTAAACAGATGGTTTGAAAAAGCTGTAAAAGTGCAGGCTTTGGAGGAAAACCAGCATCCTGCAGACTGGCATTGAAGTGAAGGAAGAAGGGACTTTGGGGTTTTCTGTGAATGAGTAAAGTCTTTTCCAGGTGACTGTCTATGCAAGAAACTTTGGATCTGTGTAGAGTAACTCCTTTATCGTAGATGTTGCCAAACAATTTCCTTGTTTTAAAGGAGACAGTGCACCTCCTCTAAGCATAACTGGGGGGTTCCACAGGCATTTCTTCATCCAGACAGTGAAGGATCTCTCAGAGCCATCAGAGGTCCACATGGAGGTAAACAGGGGCTCTTCTCTTGGACTGTGCAAATGATGATCACTTTTTTCTGTCCAAACACACATGATGACAAACCACCAAGATCGCTGATGCACTGCAGTTATGTCAAAAAGTGATGTGTAGATTTTCAGGCTGTGCAACTAATTAGTAGATGTTCTCTTCCAGCTACACAGCTTCTGAAGCTGGCACACAAATACAGGCCAGAAAATAAGCAGGAGAAGAAGCAGAGGCTACTGGCTCGTGCTGAGCAGAAAGCTGCAGGAAAGGGAGATGCTCCAACTAAGCGGCCACCCGTCCTCCGAGCAGGTAACTTTGTACCTGGACTTGGCTGATGTCAAATGAGGAATGTGGTGCTTGGTTAGAGAGGAAACTGATAGAAGGGTTGGTGCTTTGCTTCAACCAGACAGGCTTGGACAAGCTATTGCAATGATGTATGAATTTCTTCACCTGAGCTCAATGTGAAGAGCGAAACAAACGAGCTTTTTAACCCTGAGCTTTAGCAAGTTGTCCAGGAAATGTTTGTGCTGCTGATGTGAAAAGTTTTTATAACTTGCATAATGAGGCTGCTTTATAGAATCTGGTTCTATGAGACTTTTATGAAAGCTCTGCAAATAGACTGAGCAGAACCAAAGCTTATCTATAACTTGTTTTTCAGGTATTAACACGGTCACAACTCTGGTGGAGAACAAGAAAGCTCAGCTTGTAGTTATTGCCCACGATGTAGACCCCATTGAGGTGAGCATGTTACAGGCTACCTGTGGAACTTAAGGTGGGGTCAGAAGTGGTCTTGAGGTGAAAATACATTTTAGGACAAATATATTGCCTGAATGTATAAAAATACATATTTACCAGAACTGGAATACTTAGGCATGTTTGTAGTTGTCCTGGTGTGACAGTGAGGCTGGGCCCTTGCAATGATGTTTTGAATTTCTTCACCTGAATCAGCAGTGAAGAGCAAAACGAGCTTTTTAACACTGAGCAATTGCCACAGCCCAGGCTGATGGCAAGAATGAAAAGCTGTCCTCCCTCAGTTACACAGCACAATTCCCTTTTTCAGCTGGTGGTGTTCCTGCCAGCGCTGTGCCGCAAGATGGGAGTGCCCTACTGCATCATCAAGGGCAAAGCCAGGCTGGGGCGACTGGTACACAGGAAGACTTGCACCTCAGTTGCATTCACCCAGGTTAACCCGTAAGTGTCCTGGGAGCTCACTTGATTTTTCTGTTGTGGAGAAAGCAAACTGCCCTGAGCACAGGCTATAGGGCAGGTGGGTGGCAAACCTGGGTCTCTTTTAAGAAGTAGAACGAAAATACCACCCTTATGATGTCTAGTTAAAATGTATTGACTGGATCCTGAAGATACAGATTATTTAGGGTTACCAGAATGGATAGTTACTCTAAAAATACGTGTGTGGAACTGTTAGCCTTAATTTGAGCAGTGCAGGTTCTGAAGTATTCAAGATTGGAGTGTTAACCCTTAGCAAGTGATGCTTATGCTTAACCTGAAAATCTGGGTTGCCACTAGGAACTGTCAAATCCTGTGGCAAAATACTAATGAGAAATGTTAAATCACGGCTCTAAAAGAATTAAAACTGTCACCAACAGGGAGGATAAGGGAGCCCTTGCCAAGCTGGTGGAGGCTGTCAAGACCAACTACAATGACAGATATGATGAGGTAAGATTCTCTCTGCTCCTAGCTTACACTGTTAACATTCCCCAAAGCTTCCCAGAGAAATGCAGATTTTTTCAGACATGGTTGACACCAGCCTATAGTCTGGTTGGGTATGTTGTGCCTAGATTTGCTTGTGATGTACCCACATTCATTACCTGAGGATGGGGTAAAACATGAAAGCTAAACAGCTATTGCAGAGCTGGGATTGTAGAAAGGGGAACAGCTTCTGCTTGGCTGAGCTGCATCCCCCAAATCCAGGAGTTACATGATGGCTGAACCCAACACCCCTCATGGGGAAAGATCTTAAGCTCTTCTGTCTCTTTGCTGCCTTGAAATTCGTGGGAGTTTCTAGTTGAGGGAGCTCTTCCCTTTGTGCAGAAAGGAGTGGAATTGAGTGAGTTGACTGAATGAGACCTCTGACCTGTCCTCCCTTCTTTGCAGATCCGTCGTCACTGGGGCGGGAACGTCCTGGGTCCAAAATCGGTGGCTCGCATTGCTAAGCTCGAGAAAGCCAAGGCTAAGGAGCTGGCTACTAAGCTGGGCTGAAGATGTACTGGATTGCTTTTTCTGTACATAAAAACAATAAACCCCAGCTAAGTTTCAGTGGTCTTTGTTAATGGAGGACAGTGGCACTGCTGTACTTGTGTTTGCCTTCAATCCAGTGACAAAACAATGCTGTGCAGACATGGCTGCATAGAGCAGGTTATTATTTCACTTGAAACAACTGCCCTGAATTACTAGTCCTGTGTAATAATTGCTCTGCCTTGAACACAGAGCCCAGCAGCAGCTCAGCTGCACATGCTGCATCCACAGTAACCTCTAATTCCTGTCTGGTGCTGTTCAGTGTAAGATGCACGATGCAAGCAACAAGGCAAAGACTTTTATTTACTCTTAATGCAGCTGCTGTGAGCCACTCCTGGCCTCAGGAATGGCTACTCAATGCAAAGAAACTTTGATTCACAAAATCCTTTGGATTTGTCTTGGAAAAAGACAGCAGTGGAGATGTTAAAATGTTGTAGCTTACAACTAGCTACAACAGAAAAATGTATCCTTGATTACTGTTGAAGTTCAAGGCTTCCAAACTGCAGCCAAATCACACTGGTGGGAGCTTGGAGTCTGCAGGGGTTGCTTAAAGTCAGTTTGCAGCTTGATAGTGGCACATGTTTGCTGAACAGTGTCCTGAAATCCTGGGTGTTTCAGCTATTCAGGACTGATCAGACTCCTGTCTTCATAAAAGTGCTCTTAATTGTAGTACAAAGAAGTTACACATTCCCCTCACCGAGGTCTCTTTTGTATAAATTTCCTGTACCACAAGAATGAAGTTGCAGCACATAAGCCATACCTGTGAGAGAAAATAAAACCACACATTTGTACCTTTCCAAGGGGGACTGGACCTTTCCAAGACAGCTGCAATAACTGATTATTTCACATCACCTTGGAAATGCTACTTAGGTTAAAAATGTAGCTTAAAAGTTCATGCAAGCAAGACTACATTCCCAAGCACCCCAGGGAAAGTCAGGCAGTCTGATCCCTTACCAGGTGACGATGTACTGCATGTGCTCATTTCTCAGGCTTACTCTGGTCTGACCCCCAATGGGCCCCCCTGGGACTGTGCTTCCTGCAGGGACAATACAGCCAAGTTAAATCTTTAGTCTGCATGGAGTAGAGCTGCCCTGGCTGTGAGGGGATGAAGGTGGAAGTCTGGTGGATACCCTGCTCTTCCTCATGGAGTGGTGATCCCAAGTTCATAGAATAACAGGATGGTTTGTGTTGGAAAGGACCTTGAAGTTCATCTCATTCTACCCCCTGCCATGGGCAGGGACACCTTCCACTAGCCCAGGTTGGTCCAAGCCCCATCCAACCTGGCCTTGGACACTTCCAGGGATGGGGCAGCCACAGCTCTGGTCAACCTGTGCCAGGGCCTGCCCACCCTCACAGGGAAGAGTTTTTTCCAATCTATCCCTGCCTTCTGGCAGTTTGAACATTCTCACTCATCCTATCACTCCACGCTCTTGCCAAAAGTCCCTCTCCAGCTCTCTTGTAGTTCCCTTATTGCCTTCAAAACAGGGCTAGCAGAATACAGGAAGGGAAAGATGCACTACATTGTTGGACTTGATACTGAAAGTTTTTACAAAGTCTTTACCAACCTAAGTAATTCTATGGGTGTACCTTTCCAGGTGTCATGGGAAAATAACTGAATGGAAAGGGAGTGAGACTGGTGTGAATTGGAGGTGGGGTTGGGTGACTTACTGAAATCTGCATCGATGAAGATGGGCTCAGCACCGGTCACCTTGGCCATGGCCTCCAGGTCTCGGTAGTGCCAGCGGTTTTTCTCGATGTTATTTTCAGGCACAAAGGGTTTCCGGGTCTCTGTTAACCTCACCACCCCCGTGAGATCAATTTCATCTTCAATCTGAGAAGTGCAGAGAGGAAAAAAGGAATCTTTGGAGATGGCTCCTGCCTTTGTGGGTTGGTCAGTGGTGCCTCTGGGTAACCAAAGGGCAGAGAGTAACACACCACATTGCCACGGATCCTCCTTACCTGTCCCTTCAGCCTGGTCTCCGGTTTCAATTTCTTTCTGGGCACAAATCCTCGGTTGACTAAAATTGTGACCCTAGAGTTACATAGAGAAGTATGGCTCAGGAGTGAAAGGAAATTTATTCCTGCAGCTGCCTGGAACTAAAGACCAAAGACAGAAGCAACCCACATGTTTGCTGCCATTTCTTTCCGTCAATCTGAGTGCACGTTAAAAAGGAATTTAAATAGAATTTCAAATCGAGCCTCAGTGACCTCATGGACTGTGAGAGAAACCTTTCAAGGGTTGGGGAAGTGATACAAACCCAACCACCCTTCAGCTTTTCCAAACAGAAGTGAGGTGCCTCTGTGGACCACAACTGTCCTTAACTCACCCCAGTTCTGTGCAGTAGAAGGGAGTGATGACGTTGGCTCCGTTCTCCGGGTGCGATGTCAGCCGCCCGGCTTCCCGGGCTTCCCGCGCCGGGTCCACCAGGGACCGGGGCAGAAGATAGAGCTCCTTGGAGTGGTCAAAATGCCCTCGGACCTTCACAGGTCTGTACTCCAACTCCTTCAGTTCCATGGGGCTGCATGGAACAAGAGGAAATCAAAATCATGGCTGTGACAGGCGAATTAAATGAGGGGATTTTATCATGGGATTCTGCTTTTCCCTAATGGTTTGCTCTAGAGCCAGCTGGCAAACAGAGACAAACACCTCATGGAATATGCAGCTGGCTTAGTATTTTGCTACTTTCACAGGGACTCACAGATCATCAGGAGTATCCAGAGAGAAGTTATTTTACATAATATCTGCAACCCAGATATCACAGAGCTGATGAGCAGGTGAATTCACTACCTGTGAATCCAGTCATGGGAAGCATTTCTTTCCCAAACCAATCCAAGAAATCCAACAACTGAGCCATTCTGAGAGTTGTGCCAGGTGGCCAAGCCGCCTTCAACATCTCCCTCACATCTGACACAACTGCTCCACACATAGGGCAGGGCCTGCTGTTGATGCAAGACTCCCTGTTGCAGTAAGAACTTCTTCAGGACATCAGTGCAGGGTCCATATCTAATATCCCCAGTACTCTGAGGACAATAAACTTCCTTACTCTAATGTCAGAGGGATGGGATCTGATGTAATTCTTGATGCCAGTTGAGCAATCAAATCTAATTTCCACTTTCTTCGCTGAACCTGAAAGTACACAAACACAAAAGTAGTTCCTTAGGGTAGAACAGAGCAATGCAATCATCTCAGCAAGTCTTGAAATCTTGGTTATAATTTTTTCATCAAACCTGGCCAAAAACAGAGTAATTGGAGATATGAAAATGGAGGATACTGACTTCCATTTGAGGAAACATTTATACTGAAATAAAAGTGTAATAACCAAGACTCTTTCCTTTAAAGACTTACAGATGGACACTTGGAAAATAGAAATGTAAAACAACAGCAAATCTTTACCCTGCCTGTGATCTGGACTGAAAAATCTGACAACCCTCAAGTGCTCATTTCTTGAAAAAATGAAATATTTATTTGTACCTGCCATGTGCCAAGACCAAATGCAGTTAGAGGGACGAGGAAAAGTCCCCATTTCAGTACAGCATCATCACCAGATGTGTCAGCAGCTGCTGTAGAACTCCGTGGTCTGCAGAACCTCAAACAAAAACCTAGAGAAAACCAGAATGAGGAATGGGACTTATGGAGAAGAGGTGCCAAATTCCTGCAGGAAATGTCACTTTGGTGTCAGGCTGAAGCAGGGCAGAAGCCCAGACAAATCTTTTCTTACCTTTAGTCTGCTGAACCAGACCAGAACCTGCTTTAGTCAGGGGATATCCAAAAAACGTTCTTTTGATCAAGCAATGTGACACCTGCATGGAGTAAGAGAGACCCCTTGTAGCATCCCTGCTTTGTAAAATTTGCATCGACATGGTGTGAGCCACCTTGATGACAGAGTGAAATTTTGTTTATCCCTTGATACAATTCTCATCTGAGCAACTGCCTGCAAAACGCTATGGGTCAGGTTACAATTCAAATAAACCAAAATCAAATTCCAGTTACAGAGCTGGCTACAGCACAGCAGGGAACAGGATGAGGGGACAGGATGAGGGGATGGGATGAGGGGACAGAATGAAGGGACAGGATGAGGAGACAGGATCAGAGGGTGGGATGAGGGGACAGGATCAGGGGAAGGGATCAAGGGATGGGATCAGGGGATGAGACCAGGGAGTAGGATGAGAGGATGGGATGAGGGGATGGGATGAAAGGATAGGATAAGGAAACAGGATCAGGGGACGGGATGAGGGGATGGGATGAGGAGATGGGATAAGGGGACAGAATGAAAGGATACGATGAGGAGACAGGATCAGAGGACAGGCTCAGGGGGCAGGATGGGGGCACGGGATGAGGGGACAGAATGAAGTGATGAGAGGACAGGACCAGGGGTCGGGACAAGAATACAGGCTCAGGAAACAGGATGAGGGGACGGGATGAGGGGACGAGATCAGAGGGCAGGATCAGAGGACAGGGTCGGGGTACAGGAGGGGAGGGAGGACAGGCTCAGGGAACAGGATGAGGGGACTGGATCAGGGGATGGGATGAGGGTACAGCATGAGGGGACGGGATCAGAGGGCTGGATCAGACGGCAGGCTCAGGGAACAGCATGAAGGGACCGGCTCAGGGTACAAGAGGTTTCCCCGGCCCGGCCCCGCTCCCCGATGCTCACCGGGCCCCGCCGCTCTCTCAGCAGCCGCAGCCCGGAGCGCAGGCCCATCGCGGCCACGGCACAGAGCCCTGCTCCAGCCCCAACACGGCCCTGCTCCAGCCCCAACACGGCCCTGTTCCAGCCCCCTATCCCCCTCTATCCCCCTCACTCCCCCCTTCCCCCTCCTCCCTCCCCCGCCCCGGAACCGGAAGCGCGGCCGGGCCGGAACCGGAAGCGCGGCCGGGCCCGGCCCCTCAGGATGGCGGCGCCGGGCCCGGGCGGCGTGGCCGGGCCGGGGCTGCCCCAGGCGGAGCTGCCCGAGCCCGAGCGGAGGTTCCTGCGGCAGCACCCCCTGCTCAGTCCCGCGGGGCCCGGCAAGGTGCGGCCTCAGCGCCCCAAAGGGGAAGGGAAAGGGAAAGGGAAGGGGGGGCGCGGTGGGCCCGGCCGAGCCTGGAGGTGGGAGGCGGAGGGCGGGCTGGTCTGGTGTGTTCTGGTGTGCCCTTATGTGCTCTGGTGTGTTCTGGTCTGTCCTGGTCTATCCTGGTGTGCCCTGGTGTATCCTGGTGTGTTCTGGTGTGTTTTGGTCTGCCCTGATCTGCCCTGCCTGGTGTGCCCTGGTCTATCCTGGTTTGTTCTGGTGTGCCCTGGTCTGCTCTGTTCTATCCTGGTCTGCTCTGGCGTGCCTTGGTCTACCCTGGTCTCCCCTGGTCTATCCTGGTGTGCCCTGGCCTGTTCTGGTCTATCCTGGTCTGCCCTGGTCTATTCTGGTGTGTCCTGCTCTGTTCTGGTTATCCTAGTCTGCCTTGGTCTGTCCTGGTCTGCTCTGGTGTGCCCTGGTCTATCCTGGTGTGCCCTGGTCTATCCTGGTCTGTCGTGCCCTCCCCAGCCCTGCGGTGGGTACAGAAAGGGGGATGGATTAGCCACTGCAGGGGCTGCCCGTGGACGTGGGGCAGTCACCGGCCCTGCAGGTGTTTGAGGGAAGGCTGGACGGGGCACTCAGTGCTCTGGTTTAGGTGATGCGGTGGTTTTGGACTGATCTCAGAGGTCTTTCCCAACCTAAACAAGCCCTCACCTGTCCCTCACTCCCAGGTGCGGTGCAGGCTGACAGGACACGAGCTGCCGTGCCGGCTGCCGGAGCTGCAGGCTTACACCAGTGGCAAGAAGTACCAGCGGCTCCTAAAGGCAGACAGAGATTTCGACTATGGCTCCTTTGAGCCCCACATAGTGCCCAGCACAAAGAATTTGTACGTGTTCTTCCTCCTCTCTGTTATGCTTTACACTTTGGTCCATCTCAGGCGTGAAGTGGTTGAGCTTTACGAAGTCCTTAAGGGTTTTGGGAGATGGGGAAAGGCTTTGTGAAGTATTTACAACTGAGAGTAAGTGCTTGTAAGTGAAATTTATGAGGTAATAGCATATTTATACTCTTGCTAGTCCTTCTTTTTGTGTCTGTAGACACCAGCTGTTCTGCAAGCTCACCCTCAGACACATCAACAAGCTCCCAGAGCACGTGCTGCGTCATGTCCAAGGGAAGCGCTACCAGAAGGCCCTAAAAACATGTAAGGAGCTTTTCTGAAGTTGTAACCAGATAACTTTTTTTTCCCTTGAGCTGTTGAGATTCCAGTGGAACTGTGTGAAGGGTGGGGGACAGTTTTCTATGTGTGCTCCTCAGCCAGGAAGGAAGGTCCCAGGTGTAGGGAGCAATTGGCTTCTAGCAAATACCTTGGGACATCCTTCCTTGAAAGGATCAGTTCTAAAACCCGCTCCAGGGAGGGTGGTTTGTGTGTCCAGCACAGTCTGTTTTAACACCTTCTCTGGTCCATAGTGTTGCTGTAGATGATGTGGATGTCTGTTTGGGTTGGAGTGTGCTGTACTTTGAGTTGCATTTCCTATAAAACTGAGCTGGAAATGAAAGGCCTCAGGGACTGAGCAGCCTGGCTCAGTGCTGCCTGCCCCTTGTTCTGTTAGATGAGGAGTGCCAGAGGGAAGGAGTGGAGTATGTCCCTGCCTGCCTGCGGCAGAAGAAGCAGCGGGTGCAGCACCCCGATGACCAAATGAACGGGAGCAGAAAACCTCACAAGGAAAAGGAGTTCTGGGAGCCCAAGTCCAGCGATGAGGATGGAGAGGAGACAGATGACAGCATGAGTGACCTGTACCCACGTGAGTGAGAACGTTGGTATCATCTGTGTCCTGAAGGGAGTTTGTTGGCTAATTTTCTCCTGGGTTCTTTGTGTTGCCTCCTGCTGCCCATGTGCCAGAGCCACGTGATCCAGCTGGGGGGTCTTGGGTTTCAGAAAAGCTTACCACCACCAAACAAGAAATAGCAGTTACCACTAAGTGATAAGCAGTCAGCTTGTGTAGTCTGAGGGGAGGGATACAAGATCTACTGGGATTTGCTGCTTTAGGTATCTCCACTTTCCTCCTTTCTCAGCAAGTCTTTGAGTCTGACAGAAGCTGGTCAGGCTGTTTGATTGACTTATATGTGAAGGTGCAGATCCAGGTTGCTGCAGGAGCAGAGGTGTAACACCTGTGTTGAAGTTCCCAGAACGGGATTAGTGAGGGCGCCAGGCACATTTCCAATAAAACACCAGCATGTTTATTACCCAAGTATTTCAGTATGTAATAGGTGACTGGAGGCTTGGCAAACCACCTTTAACCTGCCTTCCAAGTAAAATTAAGGGAGGCAGAGGCTGTGTGCACAGGGAACTGATTCTGAGCTCAATCTTTGTGTTTTAGCTGCGCTCTTCCCAGAAAAAAGCCCATCAGCTCCTCAAAGCACAAAGGGCAGCGATGACTTTGCCACAGACAGCGAGGATGACGGGGCCAAGCAGAACGGAGAGGACAGCGGAAGGATGGATGTCAGCAGAGCAGTTGGCAACAAGAGAGGAAAGGTGGGAGTGACCCCGCTGTGTGCAGCAGCAGGGAGTGTGGAGCTGGGATCCCATCCGTAGGAGTTGCATCTATTCCTGTCTGAGAACCAGCAGAAGGTGCAAAGCTGCTCAGAATAGACTTTCCCGTGTGCCAGGCACTGACTTGCATCCCGAGGTGTGAATTACTGCCAGGCAGTGTTTATCCTGTCTGTGGTAGCGAGGGATGTTCCTGCCTGTATAAACAGCTTATCTTAGTAGGGACAGCAGGGATAAATACCGTCTTAGTAGGGAGGCTGATGTGTGTTTTGTGGGTTCTGTAATTGTCTCCCCAATACACAGATTAAACCCTTTTGCAGCCACAGGGTCCTTCTATACCTCTTTTGAGGCCCTGCTTTACAGGACATCCCCTGATCCCACTCAGTTGGGGCAGCAGGCATATGTTACATCTATAAACATGAATAAACCTTCAACTCTAAGGCAGGCCATGAGGAATGGGCTGGATCCTTTATAATTGTGTCAAACTGGAAAGTTAAGGCTGCTGGATAAAGTTCAGGTTCACTGCTACAGGGAGCCTGTCACTGTACCTGGTGAAACCATCTGCCTGTCACAAAGGGCTGCTGAGCTGCTGGATCCTGGTTGACTCCACAAGCAGGGCTGTTGAAGGAGACCACACTCAAGTTTCTCTTTAAGCTGTAACAGGCAAAGCTGGATTTGGATGTCGGAAATAAGCTGATTTTACTTTTCTTCTCTACAGAAACAGTCAGGCCCTTTAAAGAAGAAATTTAAGAGCCATCATCGAAAACCCAAGAACTTCAAGAAAGCAACCAATGGGAAATAAATTTTATGATAAATACATGGCCTGAAGCCTGTTGTATAACAATTCCAGTGGGGGCACAAGTGTTTTGCCTGTTCCAGTTAACTGTTACAGGTGCAGAGGGGGATAGTGGGGTGGAATTAAGTTGCATTCAAAGAGTGTCAAGCCACCTCCACACCAGGGGAAGGATGTCTGCTGCAGTGGAGTGCAAACAGAAAGCTGGGTTTTGGCAGGCAGGAAAGCACAGCACCCTCCTGAGCAGCTCCTCCAGGGAGCCCATCCATGGAGCACCACCAGCCACACACCCCAAGTGGATACAAAGATGCCATTGTTTTATTTTGATTGTTTTCCAAAATCAAAACATTTTCAAACACAACTAAGGTACAAAATACAGCATAAAATGAGAATTTATACTTATTTCTTTTTTTTTTCCACATAGAAAGCAAAAATATATTCAGAATGAATTCCAGAACACTTTGCAGAGCCAATTGGTAGCTGACATCCTGCTTGTGAGAGCTGCTCAGCCACGGGGAGAGGTCATTGTATTTCTGGGAGATGCACAAGTACAGCAGCTTATGTAGGAAACCAGAATCTTCTGCATCAGGACTCACAGTTAGCAACTCTGAACACTGTGCTGCCTAGAAGTATCTGATAATGCCCTCCACCTAACTGTGCCTTTTGAGTACCTAAGTATTCCTGCTGCAAGGGACAGGATCAGTTCCTTTTCTGGGATCTTTCAGTGGAAAGGGGACTTGGTTTTCACAGAGGAAACTGGTATTTCAGACTAGTCTGTCATCCAGCTCCTTAGTTAGACAGGACACAAGGAAGTTGAGAAAGTCAACTTAAGGGACTACTTATAGGAGTAGTTTCTGTCATTCCATTTATAAATACTATGAACATCAACAGCAGTTCAGGTATGTGAGAATGGCTGCCTTCTTGTAGTCCAAAACCGTTATAAAACCTGCAGTGAAAAGAAGTAAAAGCTTCCTATGCTGCACATCGGTAGTGAAAGGACCAGTTTAGTTGTGAAGAGTCAGGCCCAGGGAACACTTGAGGTGAAACAACCCTTGCAGAACTTACTCGAAAGCTGCCTGTGACCGGACCGTAATGCTGAATTACCTTCAATTCGGCCATCAGGGGTTGGAGTAGATGATCTCCTGAGGTCCCTTCCAACCCCTAACTATTCTGTGGTAACAACTGGCTTCCTCCACCAGCAGCACGTCTTGCCCTCACATTGGATATTTTCCCCTTAAGATGATGAAATCCCTGGTTTAACATTCAACAGTGCTCTTCTATTTTTTCATTAGTTCTTTCAGCCTAGTTTTCTCTCCTAAAAAGCAACCGTTAAGCTGAACTGTCCAGGTGAACAGCTGAGCATCTTCCTCAAGGGAGACAACAGTGCAAGGAATCAGTGTCATGGAAGGAAGTTGGTAGGGCTCATGCTGTCTAGAATTCCTCCCCCATCTAGTGAAATGGGCTCACCTAGCTTACTAGCAGAGAACAAAATGCATCCTCTGAGCAGCACTAAGCATGTTCATGGCACAGAGGTTGTGGCACTGAGAGGCCAAACAAGGCCTTTCTCTCCTCACTGTTACACTGAGGAGTTCCTCCCTCTGAAGGTCCATCCCTGGCTGCTTATCCACTGCCCAGGCTTTGCACTTGGATTCCTCAGCTGTAATTGAGAGAGTTGGGAACACGGGCTATGACAGCACAAGGCTGCTTCCAGATTTCCTCCCTGCACAGCCCAGGGGTGGCTGAGATGGCAGAGAGGAGTTGTCAAGAGCTCAGCAACCCTGCTCTTCAGTCAGCTGGGACTTTACAGCCAAGAGACTGAGAGAAGTGAAATCTAACAAGCAAAGACTATAGATTAGAAGATTGACTACTCTCATCTGGCATGTAGTGAGTGCAGGGAAGAAGGGAGTTTCTGTAATTCTGAAGACATTTTCACCAATAACCTGCAATTCAGATATAAATTTGGGGCATATATAAATGGGAGCTGGTTAATAGCAGAAAGGAGCTTTCATTATAGACCCTGCAGCACAACTTGGCTCCCTGCTTGGAAATTCAGGAGGGGCAACTTTGGGGAAAGAATGCTGAATAAAGAGTTGTTTTGGCACAGAATCTTCACAAAATCTAACTCTCTGTCTCTTAAGGATTATCTCCCCCCCCCTTTCTTCTTGAAATCTGATCAGCAATACAGGATTCATGATTAACAAGACAGGATTCTTCCTTGTTCCCCTTGGGGACAGAACTAGGACATGTTAGAAAACCTCCCTTTTCTTACCTAGAAAGGGGTACAACTACTTGCAGGGTTTTCATTTTGCCTTGTTTGGGGGCAGGAAACACCTGCTGGTAAAACAAAAGGGAATTACAGACCTCTGAGCAGCAAAATGAGTGTTTTTTTGTTTTCTGATACTGCTTTCCACCTTGGTAAGCAATGCTATAACCAGCAATGGAACTCCTTATGCACAAGACAGTTTGAATGAGGGTGAGAAAGAGGATCCACTTTTTTTAGTTATAGCTAGAACCCAAGAGGACACTGAATGGTACAGCTGTATCTGCTCACAGTTCTTCAAATTTTAAGACATTGCTGACATTCAAGACAGCAACTGTACTACTGCAACTCACTGAAGCATCAGCAAAATGCAGGTTCCTTGGGTTAGTTCCAAATCTAGGAAGTTAGAATAAGCCTAGGCAACATTCCTTGAAGAAATAGGGTTTTATCTATCATATTACTGGTGCCACAGTAAATCAAATTCAAAACATCTGTGCCTTTAATAGGAAGGGGGCATGTACGTGTAAAATGCTGGCAGTTTTTGTTGAATCCATAGAGAATCAGTTCTGGACTTAATACATTATGTCCCAAGTGTTGCTATTCCTATTACCACTCTTTTTTCTTCTCATCCATGGAAACTCCACCAGGACCCAGTGCAACCACGAGGAGGAGCCCTCCAATGACAGACATGGTCTGGAAGAAGTCATATTTGAGGAAGTCGTGCATGGGCTTGTAGGCTGGGACGGTCCAGAAGGCATTGAAGTAGATGTTGATGCCAAACAGCCAGATGACCAGAGTCAAGGCAGCCAGCTTAGTCTTGAAGCCAATTGCCACCAAGATAATCAGGGCTGTGCCCACAATGTTCTGCAGAATCTGCAAGGAAAAAACCCTGTAACCTTACACAGTTCCTAAAAAGATACACAAACATTCTGCTTGTCATGGCACAGATGATCTAAACTTCTTCTAAGTTATTAATTCTACTAATAGACTGCAATGACAAGCATCGAGCAGGCTCTGCAGCCCAGCTGAGTGATGGTATAGTACCTCTAGTTCCTGAACTCATACTTTTATATGGGGATACTTACAGAAAAGAAGTTCATATCAAAGTGTAGCAGTGTCATGAACATGAGGACGAGCAGCACACGGCCCCCCAGCTGCATGTACTGCTTGGGAGAGCTTTCCCTCATGGTAGGGACACCGGCAAACATGCTCTTCCCCTCCGAGCGCGACTCAGCCAAAAGCAGCAGCAAGCCTCCCCCAAGGGCAAGGTTCCTACAGAAACACAGAAATGGGGAGAAAGGAGAAAAAAAAAGGCAGTTTAGTACAGTTTGCACTGATCTATAAAGTCTTCTCTGACAAGTGCAGCTCAGTAAGAATCTACGTGTGAGTGGGGAGTGACCTGCTCTGCACTGTGCGATGTGTTAGTCTGTGTTAAGACTTCCCAGCTCCAACAGCAGCACTGAACACCCCAAGGATTCAGACAAGGATGAACACACCAAGGATTTACACAAGCCTGTTCAGACAGGTACAGCCTGCCAGGGAAGTCCAGCTCAGGCACAGCTGCTTTACTGTCTGTTACAACATGAATTTAGCTGTGTTAAAGTTACTCTGTACCTCAGGTTTAGCCATATATGCCAAAGTAGTTCAGAGGTTGCCTTGAGAAAACAGAGCAGCAGCGCTGCTACTAAGTTACACATTGACAGGGCTGTAGTAAGCCCAGAGTGTAGTTTTTGTGCTCTCCTCCTCTCAGAGGGGTGGAAAGGCAACAGCCAGCCATCACTCAGGATTTGACAACACTTATAAGAACCCTGTTTTGTCCTTAGGGAAGGTGTTAAGAGATTTAAAATCCCAGAAACCACTCCAGTGTCCACATGCTGTAGTTTTCTTGGGAAATGGCTTCAGTCATACATAAGCACAGTTGCTATTTTAGCCATTTAGGAAACAGTAGCAACTCACTAATCTGACCTAGACACTTGTTTGTCAGCTCTCAGCAAGGTTAGCAGCAGAAGCACTTAGATCCTAGCAGGTTAGGATTAGTCTTTCCCTTCCACAGTACTGAGCCTGCTGCTCACAGTTTAACACAGACTACTGATTTTTCAAGTGCTATCATTTCTTTTTTAATATAAATGCATTACTTGTAAAATCCTTCTAGTAAATTCTATGTACAAATATAATTTCCTCTGTCACCATGCATCAGTTTTCATTCTATTCCCAAAAAACTTTCAGAAGCAGGCATACCTCATCAAGAACTTCAGGTCCCATAGAATGCTGTATGCAATAGTCTAGGCAAAGAGTAAAACAAGTTAGAGCACCATATGAATTACACTGAAATTCAGAATTTCTGTTACAATCTCAACTCTGTGTTAGAAGCAGAAGTTAGTTACAAGTACATTATACTGAAGGAAATAAGGTATCAATCATCAGTGTGGTCCAGTGAGTGGAAGCCAAAATTTGATTAGTGCTTTAGCCCCCACAAAAATTCACTGGTTTTGTAGGGGAAGCATGTGTCTGTCCCCTTCATGATAGGGACAGTCCTTTATAAAAGCTATGTTGAAGGCCAAAGGAACTGCAAGTTCCACATTTGGCTCATTAACTGATGCACAGGTAAATTGCCAGTTACTTCTAAATTGGTCAAGGTCAAGAATTGAATGCTTGTCTCCAAATGACTAATTGCAATTACAGCCAAGGAACTATTGGGCACATCAGAGGAACAGAAGCAGCAAAATAGTTCAATGCCATCAGGGACTGGCATTAGGCCAGGGAGGAGAAAAATTCCAGGGTTATATTTAAACATGTTGGTAGTACTGGGGCTAAGAGACAAGATCTGAAAGATACAGTTTAGAAGGGCTGAAGACATAAGCCTCCTACCTGTAATGCTATAATTCCAAACAGTCCAAAGCAGGCATATTGCACAAAGTTCCTACTCAGCACCAGGATACAGCCACCTGAGTGGGGAAATGGAACACAGTTACACTTGTATGCACAGGAAAAGCTGCTGCAAGATTATTAACTTGGTTTGAACTGAGCAGACTCCCATTTCCTTCAACTCTGCCATTAAGAATGTTAGGCAGGAAATGGCACAAAACAGTTTGAGAACTCCAAAGTTTTACTGCATTTTAAAACATTTTATAAATCCAGAAGCACCTTTTATTTTACAAAGGGTAAGCATGTGCTGGACACAGTTCCCAACACAGCACTGTACAGCAGCCATCTCTGCTAAAGCATTAACAACATTTAAAAAGAAACTCAACTAACCATGAATTTTCTTTTTTTTTGTTGTTGTTTTTTTTTGTTCAATGAGATAACTGTTAGGGCAACCACACTGTATTCCTTTTTCTTGAAAGGTTTTGTTTTCTAGCCTTTCTCAAGTCTTCCACCACAAAGCACTGACAGCCTTTGCCACTTCGACATGAGGACTGGCAACTACATTAAGGTGACCCTCTACACAAAAAATGAGGGCAAAAAAGTCTAAATGCAGATACAGGATAAGAAATTTGCAATAAAGAAAAGTAAACCAGGGATACATACAAACAGAAAAGAATTTTACCTCTCTCCATTTCTGATACCCTGAGCCCACCCAGCACACATACTGCAGAGCTCTGCTTCTGGGCTTATTTTGATTCCTGGGCTTTGTAAAAATCTCTGACACAAGCACCTCACTCAGGTGTAAATGTACCCACTGCAGGAAAACACTTGGCCACGGAGGTGAATACCCATTAAAAAGAAGTCTTAACATTGCTCTGTTGAAGTAAATAGGAGTATTTCATTTAGAGAACTCCAGGGTGTGGTATGTGTTTATGGATGCATGTACAGAACTGAAAACAGACTGTCCTGATGGATTCTTGGCATCTCTGACTCAGAGGCAGTGTGTTACATGAAATTCTCTACAGCTGCTTCCAGGAAAGGCTGAAGCAGGTCAATTAGGAGTTCTTTTCATTCAGCCCATGTAGTACTATCAGTTCTAAGCTGTCAGGGGCTATTAGGAAATCAGTGAGGCATCCCACGCTTCCATGATTCACAGTGCCCACACTCTGGAGTGCCCTGGCACCCACCTCAGCAGCCTGAGAGCCACTTACTCAGCTGTCCGAAGAGATTTAGGAACACAAAGATGGAGGCCAGGAAGTAGCCACAGTTCCACGTGCCATCAATGTAATCCCTCTGCTCGCTCCACTGGAACCACATGCGGATGCCATCCTCCAGGAAGGTGCTGATCAGGCACAGCCGGGCCACGTGGGGAAGGTACTGCTTCGTCACCCTCAGGAACTGCAGGAGCACACAGCAGGGTTAGCAGGGAAGGGGACACTCCAGGAATAACAGATCCACGCTCTCTGCAGACTCTGAGGTCAGCAGTTCTCATGCACACAGGGTCATCACCATCTACAGAGAAATCTCGACTTGGATTTAATGAAACGCTTCTTCACTTCACTTTGAAAACACCTGGGAGCAGCGGGGGAAACCTGTTGTCGTGGTTTTGGACAGTGACTTGGAGAAAAGCAGAATCCAGCAGCACCTTTCTATGTAACAGGAACTGTGCTTTGATGGAGCTCTCTCTAATGAAGGCTGACCTTGGTTTTAGTTTCTCTATCTCAGGGTTTCATGTTACAGCACAACTATCAGCCAGGAGCTGAAAGGGCAATCCTGCTCCCACCCACACGCTCAGGCACTCACTGCCCTGTAACAAACCAATTCAGTGAGCCAGGTTGAAAGAAGACAAATTCTATACAAATTAAAAGACATTACTAAGCTTTTTGCCAAGCTCCTTCCCTCTAACAGCTCAGAAAAGCAACATATGCTTCAGTAGCAGCAGGCATTAGATCTGTGTAGCCACTGCACAGAACTGCATTCTCTAGGCAAGTTTCTACTTCCATTAAAAGAGCATCCTCTGCAGAAAGGAAACAGACATTTATATACACAATTCAGTGTAGCAGTTCAAAGGAAATGATATCATCATGCAACAGATGCTGAGCTTTAGTTCTTGGGAATGCAAGATAAATCTGGGCCCACATCCCCCTTCATCCTGCAAGCTCCTGGGTCAGTCTGCTCTGCAATTACAACAATTATAAAGGAACAAATACAGAATTGCCAAACAAGGTCTGGACTAGCATGTTCTATGGGCCTGTGGAGTACACAGGAAAACTTACTGCCTCTGGGTTATGACAAGAGTTTAACTGTCACTCTATTTTCTAAGCAGCACTGGTTGATTATTACTTGAGACTTCCACCAGGAAAGAGACAAAAGCCATTTCTGTCAGTTTATTCCTGACAGCAAGAAATCAGTAAATAGGAAAGGCTATGCAAATGACAAGCCTGGCTTACTGTGTAACTGAAGACTATCACAAGAAAAAAAAATTAGCAAACATGCTTAATAGTCAATTAAATAGTCAATATCAGAACAAACTGCACTGTTGTACTGCATGTATCCAGAGTCTAAGGGTCAAAATACATGTTAATCAAGTGCGTTTTAAGTCGAGCTGTACTCTGCCTCAGGGCTGCCACTTCAGGCTTTTTTTAACCCAGTCAACAGTTGGATGAATGAGTCAGAAGAAAAATTTGTGATCTTTGTCACTGAATGAGACACACATCTTGGTTTACAGCTTTCCTCTCTCCTGGTTTCACTCTGAGTTTGAGGAAACTTGCTGAGGAATACTAAGAATGAAGTCCTTACAAACCAGAAGTGGCATGTACAGAACAGGCAACTTGGGTATAAAAAGAAATCAGAGGACAAATGCTGGGCATCTGTAAGGAAAGGAAAAAAACAGTGCTGTGAAAAGGCTGAAAAAAGCAGCAAACACTAAAGAATAGCTGCCTCCAGGCCCCATCTTTGCTGTTTTGAAGTGGGTCATGGGAGCTCATCTCATCTTTCACTTCCCCAAAACCAACCAACCGTGAATCATCCAGGTGAAGGATCCATGAAGACATTTAATGTTCACCTGTTCTCTGAGCACACAGAGGGAATTTAACACTGTCCATTAAACACGAGGGCACACATCCAATCAGCTCCAGACAAGTCAGAAAGGCCAAGCTTACAGCAGCTCCAGCACTAAGCAACATCATGGCACACATCATCTCTGGGCACCCACAGCCCATGGAGCTGCAGCTACTGAGCTACACTCAAGTTGAGCCCCTGCTACACAGCAAGCTTAAATAAGCTTCAGAAATAGCCCAAAATCAAAGCCAAAGGAACCACTGGGCAGGGACATCCAGAGAGAAGGGAAGAGAACAATTACATCGTAACTACAGGAAGAGAATATAACAAAGATCAAGTGATTTTACAATTAGAGGATCTGGGTATAAATCACCTAAGTAATTTAATTAAGGATGGAGTAAGTTCTAAGAAATATGAGATCTCCAGAAGTGGGACTGAATTAATAGAAACAGTTTGTCCCTGCTCATCACCAGAAGCTGCACCCCAAGACCACTTCCTTTGTGATTCTCACAGATAAAAGCAGCACATACGGGAAACTCGGTGGTAAAATATCTGCAGCTAAAAAATGGGACCAGAAATACACCCTCCTCTGAGCACAATACCCATAATACTGTGATTTATTTGGGTAAATACCCAAAAACTGCTGCAACTGAGGGAGGTGGCAGCACTAAATTCATGACATCAAATAATTGAAATATTCTGCTGTGGGCTTTGCATCCACTGTTATTTGCATGTGGTGCCTCCTTGGAAGAGGCAAAACATTGTGAGAAAAGACAAGAGAATGCTAAATAAAACTATTTTAAAGAAGAACAGCTGGTTCTGTGTTGGCAGCCAAGTCACCGCCATACGCCAGAGGGGCTTTGTGTCACTGCTTCCCCCTCTAATGGGATTAGATAGGCAAAGATAGATTTAAATGCTCCTTTAAGTTGAACATGCAAAGATGTACAAGATGATCCAGGAATCCCTAAATCAAATCACTGCTCAAACCCCATTTTTCAAAAGGAGGCTTGAAATACTCAAACCCATAAAGGCCTGACCAAAAGAGAGGTAATAAAGTGATTCATTTTGACCACACCTCCAGCTGTTTAAAATTGCTGACAGCCCAGTCTGTTTTGTTAAAAGTGTATATACTGTAGCATAATAACAGGTGTTTTAAGACCAGTACACAGCCAAGAGCTGGGAATTTTTGCTCTCACCAAGGTATGTTCTGTCCAAGCATGGAAAACTTTTCAGTGTGTATTTTCTTGGGTCAGGAAATTCTGATCGTGGTGAGGAACAGCACTTTGCTCATCTACACAGGAACCCTCGTGAGCTGCACAGCACTGTTAGTCTGGAGCGTCTCATAAAGGCATATCCAAATATCCAGCCTGCTTTCTGAGGGGACAGATACCTCTGGCAGTCTGGGACACCACAATCTTTCCTGAAAGAGATGATCAATCCTCTGGCAGAGAGAAAAATCACCTCCTTTCACCAACCTGAACATATCCACTTAAGAGATCCCACGCAAAAATCACAAGGACGGCAATGTCCACCACATTCATTAGGTCAATGTCTATAAATTATTTTTAAGAATGGGGAACAGAGGCTTTCCCACTTATTTCCAAAAGGAGGAAGAGAGCTCTGACCTGCTAGAACATTGCCAGCAACCTTAATCAGGTTTTAAATTGTAGGAACATTTCTCCTGTCAATACTTTTCACTTCTAAAATGTGCTTTATACCATTTCCCTTTCCCAAAAGGCTATTTATTAATGAAATCTTTAAATGGGATTTTTAGCCATTTATTGCCTTTTACTATCACTCTCCATGGGAAGATTCTTTCCCCAGCCTAACCAGAATAAGCTATTTGGCTAATAATGATAAAGGATCAGTGCACTGACATGACTAAGTTCTAGAGAACATTTCCCAATTCATTTTTTTTTAATATAACAAACATGAAGTTCAGGACTAGAAATGTTTTCTTCTCCCTTCTGTTTCCTGCAAAATAGGATATTTAGGAAAAGGAGTAATGGGTTCAAAAAAGGGGAAATATAGGTTAGGTATTAGGAGGAGATTCTTCCCCATGAGGGTGGGCAGGCCCTGGCACAGGTTGCCCAGAGAAGCTGTGGCTGCCCCAGCCCTGGAAGTGTCCAAGGCCAGGTTGGATGGGGCTTGGACCAACCTGGGATAGTGAAAGGTGTCCCTGCCCATGGCAGGGGGATGGAATGAAATGAGCTTTAAGGTCTTTTCCAACCCATACCATTCTGTGCTTTTATGTTAGAATTATCTGAACAAGATGCACCAGCATTTATGTTGAAAAGTTAAATAAACTCCCCCCCAGCCCCTGCAGTACAATGACTGAATAGTTTCCTTTCATTTTTGTCCATAAATTTCTTTTCAGAACAGCAGAAATACCAGGCATCCACATTCCTAAAGACTATTATTACAGACACTACAAAAGTTGCCTGAGAGCTGCTCCCTCTTACAAAGGAGAGACAACCCTAAACACTCACTGCAGGCCCCAGATACAGCTATTTTCAGTATAATCCTGACAGCAGTACATGGTGACTGCACTGAAGGGCTCAGCATGTAATATTTTAACAAGAATCACTAAAAAGGGCTTCATTTCTGAGCATGTAAATTACTTAATTAATATCACTGGGCTGGTGTTAGAGTGTGTCCTCCACTGCAGCCCTGGGAATTCCTAACAGCTCAGAGTAGCCCCTGACCAGCAGTCCCAGCCCCAGTATTGCTGCTCACTTGACCCAAACACTGAGGGAACTAAACTAATAGAAAAAAATCAGCTCTTTTTTTATCCTCATGCCAGTTCAGCTCTCCAGTCCAGCGACAAAAGTGCTGGTGAGAGAGAAAAAGGGGACATATAGCCTTGGGAGAAGTAGGACAACCCCTTTCACTGACAGCTGGCTGGCTGGCAAGCTTAGCTGCCTTTAAGACCGTGCCTTCAGTGCACTAATTCACCTCTGGATTAAGAGCCATTTATTGCTGCTGAATATCTTGGCATCTAGGGCATAATTTGCTAATTCAAAGGGAAATTACAGTATCTGAGAAAAGCTAAGCTTTACTGCTTGAATTTAAGGAACAGATTATTCTTGTCTTTGTAAGAGACATTCAGGATTTACTGATAAGCCATGGAATTAGCTATAACATTTTCCCATAAGGCTTTTATGTTACAGAAATTAAGATTCATTATGTCTTGAGCACTAGCACAGAGAGTGGAGAAAGCAAGAACATCACTGAAAATGCATTCAGCTCCCAGAACAGCCATTGTCCAGCCTCCACCAAGGGGAGTTTCAACACAATTTCAGTCCAAACATTCCAAGTAATTTTTTTAATCCCCCAAGATGAACTAACACTTCCTGTAATGCCAAGTGCTAACTCCATAATATATACCAAAGGTTATTGTTCAGCAAGTCACTCCTACACTGGTGTGATACAGAGTTTTAACAGCATAGACAGTACTGAAAGGACCTGACTGAGCTACCAGGCAGCTATTTGGAGGAAGAATTATCACAGGAGTTATTACTCAGAACGCCATAAAAATTGTTTTGCAATCTGATGGCAAATGCAGCAAACACTCCAAACTCTTCAGCTAAAGGCAAAACTCATCTTTAAATAGGATGTGGCCAAGCACAAATAAATTTGTGCCACTTAAAGCTCGTTTCAGGAGAAGGCAAACTGCATTTGAACTGGACAAAAGGGCTTTCAGCAGTATGAAAAAAGGTGTGTTAAGGACATCTAGAAATAACCCCACAGGAATAAATAGAAAGGTGTTATAAAAAGGTCAGGACAAGACTCGTAAATTTTGGCAAGTAAAGTGAACACTGCAGTGATAGTTTACTTTCTCCTCTAAAAGGAATGAGAGGACAAGGTAAACAGAGAATGACCAAGAAAATCCAGATACCCTTTAAACCGAACACTCCACACACCGTAAGAAGCTCTGCCTCTAAATCCAGTCTTCCTTCTTCCATCTGGGGGTGGGGAGGAAGTGCAGAACAGGTTTTCCCAGTGAAATCAGTTAAAGTCAGAGAGGCAGCACAGCCCCCTTGGAGCTGTGACGTGTTATCGTGCTCCACACAACTCACACTGATTCAGAAGAGTAGTAGAACCAGGCAGAATCAGATTTTCCAGCGAATTTGCTGAATGTGATTAGATGCTGTCTCTTATTGTCAATTAGATGAATCACCATGACTGTGAAGATCTTTCCAACACCATCCCCAGCAGAGCAACTACTTACACTCCAAATTTTCCTGCTCTCACATATCGTAAGAGATCTCAAGCTTCTATTTAACAGAGAAATCAGTGCGGGCCTCCGCTGAAATAAACGTGAGAAGGATTACAAGACAACATCAGCTTGTTTGCTTTCCTTTTGCCCCGATCCTGAGCACAGCACCACGGTGCTGACCAGCCTTTTCCAGTTCAGGTTTCCAGACACGGGTCAGGGTGTCATAGAACCACAGAATAGTTTGGGTTAGAAGGGAACTTAAAGACCATCTCATTCCACCCCCTGCCATGGGCAGGGACACCTTCCACCAGCCCAGGTTGCTCCAAGCCCCGTCCAACCTGGCCTTGGACACTTGCAGGGATGGGGCAGCCACAGCTTCCCTGGGCAACCTGTGCCAAGGTCCCACCACCCTCAGAGGGGAGAATTCCTTCCCACCTCTCCAATCTCACCCTGACAGGCTGGATCACCAGCTCGCTCTCCTGTCCCCAGGACACACCTCACCTCCTGCTCTCCTTCCACTCATTCCCTGCCCTTTCCCAAGCAGAACTCGCAGTTCAGGCGCTCCCCCGAGGGCAGGGCCGGCCCCCGGGCCTTGGGCCCCCTCGAAGGTAAGCTAAAGGGAACTCACAGGGAGGGAAGTCCCCCCTTGAAAGGAATTTCCAGGAAAGACCGAGAGGGACTATTTACAACAGCGTGTAGTGAGGGGACAAGGAGGAATGGCTTCAAACCAGGAGAGGGCAGGGTTCGGTGGGGTACTGGGAAGAACTGTGAGGGTGGGCAGGTCCTGGCACAGGCTGCCCAGAGAATCTGTGGCTGCCCCATCCTGGAAGTGCCCAAGGCCAGGCTGGACGGGGCTTGGAGCAACCTGGGCTAGTGGAAGGCGTCCCTGCCCACGGCAGGGCCTGGAACGAGATGAACTTCAAGCCCCCTTCCAACCCAAACCCCTCCGCAGCCCCACAAACAGCGCGGCCCCAACCCCGCCGCCATCCCGGCCTGGCCATCACAAAGGCCGTGGGGTGCGCTCCTTGCGCGCGCGCGCGCGTGTCCCTGTGTGCGTGTCTGTGTGTGTGTGCGTGTTTGCGGCTAAACCCACGGGCACCCACCTGGTCGGCGAAGTCCTCGGCGGTGTTCATGATGTCG